>CM061142.1:323561363-323760079 GCA_030789695.1 Scilla litardierei
TACTTCTGATGCCTCAACGAGTGGGAGCAAACACCCCATTGGTAGTTCTCCTACCAATAGTGCTTCCACTTCGTACACACCTACGATTGGAAAGAAACCCACTTTGGGTGGACCTCTAAAGAGGGGTCATGCATTTTTGTACTCACATGCTATGCCATGTAGGAACACACATCCTACTCCACCGGTTCATATTAATGATGATTTTTATGCTTCGCACCCACGAGCACGTGCAAACACTCATATGAGACACCCACATGCATGTAAACATGCTCATGCACATCCTAATGCTTATGTTCAAACATCTCATCCACATGTGCATGCCTACTCTCATAATCATCCACATGCATACACACATCATCATACTATTGCTAGATCCCATGCTCCTAGGCCACATGCACCACATAGAAATCAAACTTTTGTGCATGCAACCACTAGGAAGAGGATTCCCAAAATGTACACTATTTGGGGTCCCAAAAACACTAGCGATGATGCTATGAATGGTTATGTGAAATCATATATTAATGATGTTTTTTTGAATGATGATTATGTTGGGAATTCAAGTTCTTCTTGGACTTGGTTTCCGAAGGGTTAGTTCCTTTAACCCTTCAATGCTTGGTACCATGAGTTTATGATCATGTTATGGGTACCAAGGCATGTGTTTATAAAATTGATTTTGATTATATTAATTTATGGGTTACAATAATTTTTATTTCGTATTTCAAATTTGTTGTCTAACCCATTGGATCCAAAAGGATTTTTGGATACCAAAATGAAGTTTTCTAGATTCAATCCGCTTTGGGATACCAACCCTACCAACTCCTCGATTTGCAAAGACTTTCATTCAAACGGAGTTGATGGTGCTTGATCGATGCACCAATGTAGGGGGAGCTTAATGTTGTAAGTATGATATTACATTTGGTATCCATGTGTGATTGTATGCATGCATAGATAGAATTTTTACAAAGGTATCATTTTGTTTCCACTAGTATGCTAGGCTTGTGTATGCCTAGTTTTTATGGTGTTTTATTTTTTTGGCATAACACTTTTCTGTACTACTTTTGATATCAATTCGATAATTTTGGTATGGGTATTCTCATTGCATTTTGGTCTCTGATATTGACTATCGTCGCTCAACGATTGTCTTGATTTTATAGCTTTAGTTGTATGAAAACATAGAATTGTTTTTCATGCACTAATATAGCTACAAATGTTGATATTGGAGAATAAATTCCCTTCATCAATGCGTGAATTTACAATTGGTATTTTGATGACTTCATTTTTCGTTTTTCGACTAAGGTCTCCTTGGCACACCTTTAATATGTTTTAGTATTTTTACTTTGGTGACATTGGACCGAGGTCGTATTCTTCGACTCCCGTGATTCATTTATTATTTGGCCATGATTTGTTATCATTGACTCCCTCCCGCACTTTTTGGATTATGCCAAAGGGGGAGAGATATAATAATGACATGTGCTAAATGATAGTTTAGCATGAATCTAATTTGATATGTTAGATTCAGGGGGAGTTAAAAAAATATAAATGTATTTCAAATTCGATAACTGAATTTGTATTTTTAAATTTCTCGCCTGATTGATGCATATGTTTATTATTTCATATGGAACTAATGTGTCATCAATGCAGGGGGAGTAAGTAAATTTCATTTAGTACATTATTATTGATTATTATTTATGTTGGTTTGTCATCACCAAAAAGTGGGAGAATGTTGAGTATTGATTCCCCGGATTTGGTTTTGATGATGAGCAAACATAAATATCGTGTACTAACTATTTGTGAGCGCAGTTATGGAGATCGTCAAGCGACGTCTCAAGACTTCTCATTACGCGTGATCGTGTGCCTGAAGCTTCGTTTAAGCTCACGGACCTTTATTGAAGTCAAGAATGAAGATTGAAGCTTATGAAGACGGATCGTCAAGGTTTATTTATAGTCTTCTAGCTTCTTTACTTAGAATGTTAAGCCTTGAGTAGGACTTACATTATAATCTTCATTTCGCTCATATCTTAGAGCTAGGATTATCTTAGAAGCCCATAGGAACTTTCCCGAAGCTTCGCGCTTCTTCCCTCGGCTTCCGGTGCATCTTAGTTGGTTCAAGTAGGAGAACCAATCGACTAGATGACGATCTAGTCGGTCGGCAATCCTTCATGAACCGACTAGATGCCCTTGCTCAATATTGGCTATCTACTGTTTACAGTTAGTCGGTCCAAGAAGGCTCATCGACCGACTAGATGACGATTTAGTCAGTTAGAAATCCTTCTTAGACCGACTAGTTTTCATCTCCCAATTTCAGCCTGAGCTACTGTTTTGAGTTAGTCGGTCAAAGAACGTTTGTCGACCGACTAGTTGAGAAACTAGTCGGTCAGCATTTGTTCTTAAACCGACTAAGTCAACTTGAAGTCTGCCTATTCTCTTTCGACTGTTAGTCGGTCAAAGAACATTCACCAACCGACTAGTTGTGAAACTAGTCGGTCGGAAAGTCTTCTTAGACCGACTAGTTGTCTTTGCCTGTACTTCGACCTTTTGGCTGTTCAACCGTTAGTCGGTCTACGTTGTATCACCGACCGACTAGTTGATGAACTAGTCGGTCAGTGATCCTTCTTTGACCGACTAATCTGGTTTAGAATAGAGCCGTTGGGATCTTTTTGAACTCGTTTTTCCTTGCCCCTATAAATAGAATCCTGATCCATTTCTTGAAGGGGTTAAGCAATATATTAGAGATATTTTCAGATCAAAAGAGAAGAGCAATCAATTCTATTTCCAAGCTCTCTCTTCTCACAAGAATCTCTCCCTCAAGTTCTTGAGCCCTAAATCCTCAAGAGAGATTCTCTCCATTGTGAGCCATTCAAGCTAGGAGCTTGATTCTAGGTCACCATCTCCACCCTAGGCTTCCATTGCTAGTCATCTTCTTGAAGCTAGGGTTTGGTGCCATCTTCCTCCATCAAAATCCCCCTTGCCCTAATTTGGTAAGAATACTCAAGGCATAGGTATTTTGTTGGTAAGTATTTCATTTCATTTACATTCTTTATTTGAATTGTATACTCTCGGTTGTGAGAGTTTGCGTGATCCCGGGTTGTGGGATTCACGGACATCGTTTGTAGTTAGTTTGCACTTGCGAGGTTTTTGCAAGTGGGCGTATTGGGAATCTTGAGTTAGGGTTTCTAACTCAAGTATCCGGAGGGGATCCGGGTGGTTGGGACGTAGGATCACCGGGAACAAGTCGGGGAGACTTGGGTGGATCCGAACCCATTAAACCATTTGTTTGCGTTTGCATTTATTCTTGTTGATCGTTGTTATTCCGCATTGTTGTTTGTTAATTGCACGATAATTAGGAATAACTATCCCTATTATTTAAAAGTACTATTCACCCTCCCTCTAGTACATGTGCAGTAGCTATACAGGGCGCTACAAATTTCTCCTCTTTCTCTCATCTCCATGGCCAAACCCTTAACCCAAAAAACTGTCCAAGCTGGCCGAATTTTGTTCATGCTCTTTTGCATCAATTTCTAGCCCAAATTCCTTTTTTTCATGCTTCTTTTGAGTCCTAATGTTAGCTAGATGTATGTGGGGGAGTCTGGAGCTAGATGGAGGTGGTTTCATGGCCTAGGATAATGTATTTTGGAGCGGTGATGCTCAAATACGGGATTCTTGGAGCTAGGTGGGATTTTGGAGGATTTCTTGGTGAAAGCCCACGTTTTTGTGGTAGGAATTCTACTCCATTTAGAGTGTTGTTGCGTGATATGTTTTTATGGAAGTTTGCACTGTTCTACAAATGATATGCATTTTTCATGAGCAAGTTAACTTCCTTTATTCCCATATGTTTATACATATTCATTTGTTGTGATATTACAAGAAAGTTGGTGACTTAATCATGTTAGAAACCTTTCCTAGCTATGTTACTTAAATGATCATAGAGTTGCTCACTTTCTTACTAACAGATGCTCAAATTGTTAATTTGTAGATGTTCCCTTTGCATTTAATCAAAATTGCTATTTTAGTGGTAAGCATGCAATAACCACCATCTAGTATGGAAATGAAAGTGTGATGTGGAAAGTGAAGGCAAGTTGTCTTCTTTTTATAATGGGTTGTGATAAAGTTCCAAATTTTATTGAATTGAGGTGTAATGACTAAGTTGGGATATTGTCTTTTGGTTAGAATTGATAGGGATGTGGAAAAATTCCCCTTTGTATTTTGGCCTAAAGGGGTTTCATGCCCTTGTGAAATTATGATTGAGAATCCATGCTTAAGTCTCACTTTCATTAAGAAATCATGTACAAATTAGGCTTGATTGCCTTATTGTGACAAGTAGCTTAAATGGTGAAATGATTGTCCTAAAATGGATTTTCATGCATAACGTTCTCTATGTAGTTTTCGGTTATAATTAAATAGTTGGATTGTGGTATTGTAGTGGGAGTGATAATGAAGGAATGTCCTTCTTGCTAAGCGTCATGCTCCTTAATTGCCTAATTGTGGTGTAAATGCGAAGCTTATGAATTTGACTCTTTTAGGTATAAAAACATGCAAGAGTGCCCCACTTGTGTTATGAGTATCTCCATTTTGTGAATTGAGTTCTCATTTTAATACTATTACAAATTTTTACTAGAGTTCTTACTTTTAATTAGAAAGTTCCCCTCTTTGTAAAAGTGACTTTAATTAGGAAAGTTTTATTAAATGATAGTGTCACATTTAGGCAAAAGTTTACATTTTAGTGATAGAGTTTTTCTATTTGTTATAGTCATCCAAAAAATTGAATTTTGTTTCATGAAGTCCTTAAATGGTTTTCACAGAGAGAAACATACATTTTGCATAATTCCTTTCAAGGGTAGTATTTTTCCCGACAGTTTCTCCTCTTAAGATATTTAAACGCGTAATTTCTTGACTACATTTAAGATACATCCTCTAAGGGACTTTAGCATGTTTCATTAAAATTAGCTTTTTCTTAAAGATTTTTAACTAGAATTCCTAAACTAACATTTTTCTTATAGTTCCTTAAACAAGTTCTTTAAAGGGTACATTTTAAAGCACAAATTGTTTATTTTAGTGGAGAAAGCATACCTAAAGTTAATTTCTATTTATTTAGTTGTAGAAATCGGCTTTAGTTGTCAATCTCTTCATTTTTATGTGGCAACATGTAGCAAAGCCACCCATGAATATTTTGGCCATGTTGTAGTTGTTGCTTCTAGAATTTGCAAGTTAATTAACATAGATTAGTAGACTTGTGGTATAAGTGCATGTGGGAATGTGTTATGGGCAATAGCAAGTTAATGGAATCCATATGTTTATTGCTTATGTATATTCTCTTTGTGAACCCAAGCAAGTTACTCTCTTTTGAGTTAGTCATGCAAGGTGCCCTCTTTCAATATGTGGCTAATCTAAAGTTAGTAGCTTCAATGTTATATTTTGATGCAAAATTGCGTACGCTTGTATCTAAATGGCGCATGTTGGATGGTTGATAATGTTTCATACAAAAAAGGGGGGGTTTATGTTGCAAGAGACCCCTAATGATGTTATGTTATGTTTTGGAGAATTGATTGATGTTTATGGAAAATGCTGTATGTTGCAAGGGAAAATATTATGTTTCATGAAAAGTGTAAGTGAGGGAGTGTTTCGGTCCTCCTAAAGGAGGGTGACACGGGTTGGGGGAATTCCGACGTATCGGGTAGGCCTATGGGATGGACTGGTTGTGGTGTTTTGTTGGTTTTGTGTGGTGGGTTCACTTGCACTCCTGACGGGCTAGCGCGTCGGGGAGTGTAGAGTGGTACCCAAGGCTCCTGACGGGCTTGCGCGGCGGGGAGGTCTCTTTGCTCTCCCATACAGTTGGGAGAGGTCTAGTCCCATACATCGTATCCGATATTAGGATTCCAAAAGCTAACATTGCGTGGAATTGATTGACTGACTTTCTTTTACGCCTTAGCCGTACTTGTTGTGGTTTGATGTTACTATCGTCACCCCTCCCCTTATACCCTCTGCTGGTTTAGTTCTCTTTTTTCTACGTGTGGTACTATTGTTGCTTCCTTTTGACATGCATGCCATGTTTATTTGTAGCATTTCCACTTGTAGCATTGTGCACCCACTAGTGGCGTTAGCGTGTTTTGTGTTTTTGGTTGGAATATGGAATTCCTACTGGGTTACGCTTTGACGTGCCCCACCGTTGACTTTTCAGGTGTTGGAGTTGGATGGGAGAGTTGGAGTAGAGGTTGCAGCTGGAGTTGGTGTTCAAAGTTGTAGCTATAGTTTGGGGGTGGCGAGGGGTGAGGTGAGGGCTTGTACTTTTGGTTTTCTTTGGTTGGGTTAGATCCTTATACTTAGGGTTGCTAGGATGATGATATTGATTTATAGAATGGACTTGGACTCTTAATATTGTATAAATTGATCCAACGGTTCAGTTTTGTCCCCATGTTGAGTTGTTTGGGTTGTTTCTTTTGTTGCTCTGTGTTAGCCTTCGCATGTCGGTGCTTCTTTGTGATTGTGGTTGGTGTTTGTTATGGAACAGTACAAGTACTATTCCCAGCGGTGCGTAGTGGACCTGCAGATACATTTTCGTTCTCTTCGCGTGCCTTGTCCTTCTGGATATCCCAAAGATGGGACGTGACATGTGGTGGCCAATGTAGGTCCCCTCATTGTAGTTGTGCATGGAATAGTACGAGTAATGTTCATGTGTTTGTGGGTAGTTGAGTCCTAAGGTGGGTAGAGCCCAGCCTCAGGATCGGACCGGATAGCAGGAGCCTGATGTTGATATTCGAGTTTTGATTCTATATGAATGTATGTACATATTTATATGTGTAGGTATGTATGCATGTACATCTATAGGTCTATGAGTGTTGAATATGGCTTGTCGAGTATATTAGGATCATTACTTATGCGCATATGATTGTAATATATGCACGAATGATTATATGGCTATGTGATTGTATTTGAATTGCATGTGTTAATAAATGGTTGACATATGAGTATTGTGTAAAGTTGAGTTATATCTTGATGAGATACAGGTAGAGTATGGATGTACTGTGTTGTAGCTATATACTGTATGTGATATGCACATGTACAGTGTGCAGATGTATGTGTGGATCCTTGAGTTCCACCCATGAATGTATGGATGGCTTAAGAGTATATGTGATGGGTATATGATACATATATGACTATAAGCTGGCACGCTTACACTTGTATATGGATGGATATATTTTTGTGTGATTATCTATGTGCATTGAGGTCGATATAGTAGGCCTTGGGTGCTGATACATCTGTGAATGTTTGGATGGATGCTAGAAAACATACATAATTGTATGTCTGAGTATAGAGGTGCATGTGTGTATGCGTTAATATATGGTAGCCTATGAGTAGTATGTATCATAGAACTATATAGCTGATTGAGTTCTAAGCGATGTATAGATATGGTTTGCCATCTGTATCTGTCGTCTGTATCTGTAGTATGCGGTATATGTGTACATGCTGATTGTGTAGATACATGTGCAGATCTTTGTGTTCCACTCAAGTATGAGTGGGCATGCCCTAGGTGTATTAGAGTGGCGTGTTTGATATGTATATGTATATGTATATGTATATGTATATATCTTTTTTTGCAAGGTAAGTTAGCATATATATTAGATAGCGAAAGAGGTTACAATGTGGTTGATCACTGAATACAAGACTCAATGGCTAGGGGAGAGGACACAGGCGTCGTCACCCTAGAACATTCAGTCTAGTAACCTTGATCAGAACCACGATACTCTACCAAGGTATTTTTACACAATACACACTTGAAACACACAACATTCACAGTATTAATATGATGGCCAAAGCACCCAGAAGCAAACGAGGTCCCAATTTACCCAGAGGCCAACGAATTAATTCCCAGAAGCCAACGAATTAATATGATAACAGGTCAACCTGCATCTCTTATGTCCCAGTTTTCTAGTGCTGTGAGTGCCATATCTTTAGCTTCATCAAGATTTCACAGAGCTTGCCGCACGTCATCAGAAATGTCATCAAAGAGAGCAACCTTCGGCTTCCTCCTGTTATCAAACAAACGTCTGTTTTGCTCACGCCACAGGTACCAGACAACGGCCCCAAGTACCGTTTTTGCAAGCAATCCAAGCGCGCACTTCTTCTCAAATTTCGCCAAGTAGAAGCTCCCAAGTATTGGGAGAGTTAGCACAGCCGGTCCCCTCACACCAAGTTTGAGTAGAGCTCTATGCATGATGTAGTTTGAATATGAACAATCAAAGAAAATGTGATTCACAGTCTCTGGGCTGTCAGATGTGCAAAGCTCACATTTATTAGAGATCAGAGGACACCATTTTTCCAAGCAAGCCTAGTCAGAAGCTTGTCCTTGAATGCGCGAAGTAGCGTGATAAACATTTTATGGATGGATTTGCTGAACCATATAATTTTTAAGAAAGGAAATGGGGTACCTTTGTTACGAACAATGTCCCAAGCATCTATGAATTTAAATTCCGAACCTTGCTTCCATTCCCAGTAATCAACACCCGATGTCAAGGTAAACTGTTGGAGCAATGGTTTGAGACTGTCAATTTCCGCATCATCAGACCAAGAAAAGCCTTCCCAATAGTCACTAACACGCCTTCTACTAGCCCCATTCGGAATCCCATAAAGGTTTTTGAGAGGTCCACAGGGGAGCCAGTCGTCATGCCAAAAGAGTGTATCCTGCCCATTTCTCACCTTCCTCATAATAATCTTCTGCGATAGTTCCTGCAATGGAGAAGGAACTTCCACGTTCCAGAGTGAGAATCATCCCCTGTTGCTTCATAGAATGTTGCAGCATCCTTATATTTTCCCTTCATATACTCAGCCCAGAGGCCTTTTGACTTTAGGAATCTCCATGTTAGCTTGATCCCGGATGCAAGGTTCAGGTCTGAAAGTAATCTTAATCATATACCTCCTTCCTCCTTTGGCCTGCAAGAGTCACTCCAGGCCCAACTTTTTGTAGTACCCCAAATAAATCTCCTACACATTGATGTAAGTGTGTGCAAGACGGTGGTAGGAACTCTATAAACTTGCACCCAAAAGACAATCATGCCATAAATAACAGTTCTTACCAGCTCAATGCGACCAGCAATGGATAACATGGAGGAAGACCATCCACTCAGCCGTTTCCTACACTAGTCAATGAGACGACTGTACATATGAGCTTTGGGATATTTGGAGGACAAGGGAAGCCCCAGATAAGTAGTGATAGTGTTTGCCCGTTTAGCCCCCAAATAAGCTGCAAGGTCCCCAGGATCTTTAACCCCTTTGCTAAACATAGTAATACTCTTGTCCCAGTTGATTTCTAGGCCTGTGAAATTTCTGAATTCCTCTAGTAGATTCTTAAGACCACTGAGAGATTTACGATTTGCTCGGCAGAAAACCAGCAGGTCATCAGTAAATAATAGATGTGATATCGAGCCAGCCCGTCGCATTGGTTGGATAGTACCTTTTGTAATAGCCTTAGCAAGCAGGAGGGAGAAAGTTTCCATGATAATCACAAAAAGATAGGGGGAAAGAGGATCACCTTGCCTGATCCCTCTGTTGCCACCAAAGTAGCCCATAGGAGATCCATTGACCATAACAGAATAAGTGGCCGTAGAAATGCATTCCTTGATCCACCATATGAACTTATAACCAAATCCCATCTGATGCAGAATAAAATACATGAACTCCCTGTTCACGCTGTCAAAAGCCTTTCTGAGATCAAGTTTCAAACATGCTCTGGACCCCATAGGGTTGCTGAAGTCTCTGATTTGCTCATGGGCCAGCAAGGTACAGTCTGATAGGAGTCTCCCCTGAAGAAAAGGTGATTGATTTGGGGAAACTAACTCATGAATAATTCTCTTTAACCTGTTGCAAATGATCTTGCTAATAATCTTATAAATAACATTGCAACAGGCAATGGGCATGTAATCACCAAGGGATGACACATTTGAACTTTTGGGGACAAGAGTAAGGAAAGCGTGATTGACCTGGCGGAGCAAGGAGCTGGATCTAAAAAAAGATTGTACAGCCTTTACCACATCAGAGCTAATTTTCTGCCAATTGTGTTGGAAGAAAAAGCCATTGAATCCATCCGGTCCAGGTGATTTAGATGGCCCTATCTGAAAGACCGCCTCTTTAATTTCTTCAGCAGTAATACCTCTTTCAAGCCACCAAGCAGTTTCCTGTTTAATCTTCTTTCTGGGCACAAGCTTAGGAAATACATTCCAATAATGATTTTGATTGTATAAGCACTCATAGAATGTAGTAGCCTCAGATTTAATATCCTCATCAGTTTTACTCTGATCTCCATTCACATCCACCAAGTGCCTAAGATTATTATGGCTTTGCCTGGATCTCATTGCATTGTAGAAGAATCTTGTATTTCTATCACCCAGGTCCAACCATTCCTGTCTACTCTTCTGATGAAACATCTCCTCTTCCATCCCAAGCAGATTAGCAAGATCATTAGATAAAGAATGTTCTCTCTCCTGGAGCACAGGGTCAGAGTGAAGCCCATTCAGGGTTCTCAAGGCTTCAAGCTCATTTCTGCAGTTAAGAATAGAATTACTAGCATGGTGTTCCCTTGCCCATTTTCTAAGCTCCACTTTAACCCGTCGTAATTTTCTGGTCAGACAGAACATGGGGGTTCCTATGAAGCTTTGAGTCCAGATTGAATCCATAATATCATTATGCCCTGGTAAGTTGATCCAGTGATTAAAAAATTTGAACGGCTTTGGGTCAGAATGTACCTGGGGGTGTAAATTGACGATCATTGGGGAGTGATCACTGGTTTAAGGGTCCAAATAATCAAAAAAGGAGTCTGGGAGCTTATTGATCCATTCACCATTGTAAAGTACCCGGTCAAGCTGAGCAGCAATACGCCCCGTGCCCCTACGCTTATTGCACCAACTCAGTCGTGCTCCAGTACTTTTGAGATTCATCAATCGGCAGTCAAACAAGGGGATCAAGACCTCCCACATTTTCACAGCGAACAATAATGTGTTGCCATGAAGTTGAGATAACACTCATGCGCCAAACAAGGGGATCAAGACCCATAAGAATACGCCTCACAACATTGTTAAGTCCACATGTATTCCAAATTAAAATAGACATTAGATAAATGGTAGATGGGTATCAGGTAAAGCCCTTTACTTCAGTCTGCTGCTCCGATGGGTAGCAGTTGTTGGACAAGATACACCCTTCATCTTCCCCTTCGAGTATTCAATATGATTCAGCATTTCAGTGTGCTCCGCTAACCACTCAGGATTGTCATAAACCGGAACCTCAGGTAGCATGTCAAGTGAGATTTCAACAGAAGAGTGAGATTGTAATGGGGGAGAGTGAGCACAAGATGTTTTAGAAGATCGTTGGCTAACATGTGATCCTGCTTCATGCTGCTGAGGATTAATGCAATTGCCGGCTGATTCCACTACAGATGGGAGCATTCCAGTTGAAGCCTCCAGTCTGGCGTGTACACCGTTACAAGTTGGTCTCCTAGGCTTCAGGATGAGTATGGTCTTCAGCAGAGTAACAAACCTTTTAAATTGACCCTGCTTAGCAACTTCATTCGAAGAAGAGACATGGACAACAATTAAATCAATAGGGGCACTCAGGTCAGCTAGTTGGGACTTATCACTCCCTTCATTATCCTGGCAACTGGGGATAGGCAGAACAGAATCCGAGCTCTAACCATCCTCAAAACTATTAGAATGGGTTGTGTCCTGAATTATTCCCTTACCCTTAACTTGTTTCGCAGCTTGCAAAGGGCATTGGAGGTCAGAGTGTCCGAAACACACACACTGACCGCAGCGAGGAGGTTCAACCTCATATTTGGCATTAAAGGACTGTATAGACCCATCATGAAGTTCTACTTCAACCATTTTTGGTAAAGGCTTCTTAGCGTCTACCTCAACCAAGCATCTCGCATAGGTAATTCTCTCCAAATTAGCAGTAGCTCTATCCAAGCACAATGGGATACCCACAACAGAAGCAAGAATGTTGAGAACCTCCATATTCCATATATTAACGGGTAGCCCATGCATTTGCATCCAAACAGGAACAAATGTTAGAATGTCTCGGTCGTGACGAAGGGCAGGGCTCCAAATTTTGAGTACTACCAGACGCCCATCAAAGAGCCAAGGACCCCCATGAAGGATCCTAATGCAGTCTTCATTGCTCTCAAATTTGATGTAGAAAAAACCATTTTCCTTGCTAAAAATTTGGACCCTCCTCCTGGGCTTCCAAAGCCTCTCCATCCAAGCTTGAATCTGCCCATACAATGGGGCTTCTCCCAGGACATACCCAACAAGAGTGGACTTCCATTTTTCAGCCCCTTCTCTAACAGTGAATTTGATACCCTAGCAACACAGGTGCCATCAAGTCTGATCTTAGGCTGGACAAATTTCATGCCAACAGCATCTCCATACGTGCGTCGGTTAGCACAAACATCCGACCAACTAAGTTTAACTGCTGCAGGGTTAATCGAGATTGGTTGCGAAGTTACCTTTGGCCTCAGAGACATTTTGTCAAACACGTTATCCGCATCGCCTCCAGCTGCTTTCAAATTGGTGTGAACCGCGCTCTTCCTTGCTTGGATCCCTGGTCTTCTACGGGAAAAACCGAGAGATCCGCCCCGAGAGAATCCTCGCTGTTGGGCAGATGGCTGATTTGATCGAACCACCTTCTTCCTCGTATCAACCTGCCAGCGCTCCCCATTTGCTTCACCAGTTTCATCCGTAAGGTCATCCCCAGAGGAAGCAAGTGATCATCAGCCCTAGGATAGCCTCTTGAGTCGTGATTAACCCTAGGAACGCTGCCAGCATCCCCTCCGAAATCGCCACGCTCGCCTCTCCGAGATTTACTCATTTTTTGTGTATGTATATATCTATATGTACATATATGTACATATATGTGTATGTATATATCTATATGTATATGTATATGTATATATATATATAGATATATATATATGTACATGTATACATATACATATATGTATATGTACATATATACATATACATATATGTATATGTACATGTATATATACATATACATATGTATATGTATATATATAGGTTGACTAGGATCCATTCGGATGGATCAAACATGCGGATCCATCCAAGTGGAATTTAAAATTAGATAATGTATATAAAAAATCCGATCATTGGATGTGATCTAACATGTCTAAACTACATCCAAACAAAATTTCAACTAATTTGGACATGTTTTGCCCATGCATCAAGTGGTTGCAAAATTAGCCAATTTTATGACTATTTAAAAACATTGATTTTGCAACCACTTGATGCATGGGTAAAACATGTGCAAATTAGTTAAAATTTCGTTTGGAGGTAGTTTAAACATGTTAGATCACATCCAATTGTCGGATTTTTTATATACATTGTCTAATTTTAAATTCCACATGGATGAACCCGCATGTTCGATCCATCCGAATGGATCCTAGTCCCCACACACACACACACACACACACACACACACACACACACACACACACACATGGAAGATGTATATGGTTGCCTGTCTGGTTGTAAGCGGATATGCTTACACCAACGTTTGGATAGATATATCAGTATATGAATATCTGTGGGTGTTGATATTATTGTATGAGACTTTATGTGATGATGTGTATGTGTGCGCTTGGATATATACTAGGAGACATACATGGTCGTATGTCTATATCTATATATAGAGATGCAAGTATATGTATATAAGGTTATCGTATCTATGTGTGCGTGTATGTATTCGTAAGTATGCGTACTACGCTTTTATAGAGATATGAGGCGGGTGAGTATTGGTATGTGGGTATACTTGGGGTAGGCTTGGATGGTTGGTTGAGTATACGTATATGTATGGATGACCTCGTGCAGATGCAGGTATGTATGCATATATGCTTATGTATTTACCGATATATGTATGTATATCCGATATGTATGGTCGAGTATATCTCTGTAATATACTCGCGTGTGCAGCTGCAGCTATAACTATAGCTACTATTTTAGATACTTGTATGAATATGGGTCGGAATGTTGATATTATGAAGTTTATACGATTGCAGATGGTTGACCTATAAGCTGTATGTTTAGAAAAGCTCTGGTAATGCGTGAGATGTATATATCGTGTATATACCTGGCGTGTGTTATAGGTATATTGTGTGTAAGCCTCTACGCTCTACTCAGGTATGAGTAGGTATGTTAGAGGAAGCAAATGAGCTTATGCTTACCTAAGGTGATTTATGTGTATAGGTGGTAATCTGCATGCTATATACATATTCATAGGTATGGTTGTGAACATGTACACGTGTACATGTTTGTGGGTACCTATGCTGTTGCATGGGTATATTTGTGTGTGATGATATTGGTGTATATGTGAAGAGACTAGTTGTGCTTGTAATGGTCTGTCATGTTATAACATAAGTTATGACATACAAGTGTTTCATGTTATATTTCATGTTATAACACTGGTTATGGCATGTGTGTGCTTCACATTATGATTCCTATCATAACATTCGTTATGACCTGCTTATGTTTTATACATAACATGTGTGATGGTAGGAGTTGTATGTGACGTGTGGCGTAGTATGATTGAATGTTCGCATGTATGGGCGTGAGCCCATGCATGAGTAGACAGGTGCTCCATCATGTGTTTCTGCTTGCATGGTGTGAGATGGTAAAGATATTGTATTGTATAATGTATGGTATTTTATGGCTATAAGTAGTGATATGTGTGTGTGTGTGTAGGTTGGTTATACCTCGTGGGTCATACTGGTTGTATGCACGTGATTTAGTACAGATGTGCGTATGCAGTGCTCTATCAGCCCTGTATATGAAATATTATGTTGTGTACATTGTGTGTATGGGTAATGCATGTGACCATGCGATGTATTCATGCAGTGGGTGCCTTAGGGTGTATGAGTATGAGATAATGTATAATAGCATAAGCATACGTATGGATGTAAGTCGGTATGTATGGTTGAAATATTTGTATGAGTATTTGTTTATCGGGGTGCCTTGCCTTTGTGTTTGCTTGGGATAGATTGACCCAATTGTATATGTATATCTGATCACCCTTAGATATGTCCTCAGTTGGAAAGTCCGATGACGGACTTTATTTTAAGGTGGGTAGAATGTAATGGCCATAGTGTCATGTACGCTAGGTATGTCTATTTGATTGGTGTATGTAGTATGCGTATACTTGAATGAGTATATGCTGTGCTGGTGCGCCTCCGTAGTGTATATTGGAAGGGTGTGGTGCATATAGTAATTATGTAGTGTATATAGTAATGATGTGTTGGATGACCCGTTGGATGCTAATAGATGTATAAGAGGTAGAAAAATGATTGGTATTGTTGGATTCACGAATATGTAGTGAGGTTTGAGTTGGTGGGTGTGTAGAGTAAAAGCATACTTTTAATATTATTTTAATGCGGATTATTTTAAGATAATTATATTGTGAAGATTATTTTAAGAGTTTATTATTATTATGTAAGAAATATTATTGGCAATAATAGTTGTATGCTTATAGTAAATTTATATGTAGAGATATGAAAGAATGTTAAAATGATTGTATCTTAATGTATATTTGGACGAATGGATATGTATGGTAGTGAGTATTATGAGTAGTGTATATTTTGGTGTATGTTTATTGTGAAGTATGAGAATTTTTGTAATTATTTTGCAATATTGTGAAGTATGGGGTGTTTTGTGCAAAAGGGGGCTTATTCTTTTACTTTTCACATCTCTCTCTCTCTCTTCTCTAGATCTCTCTCTTCTCCCCCCAAAATGAGCCGAACCAGCAAGAGAGGGGCTGTCGAAATTTTTGTGGAAAACGAAAAAATGGGAAAAAGAAGAAGAAAAGAAGAGGAAAAAAAAGAGAGAATTGAAGCCCTAATCCTTTCCCCCTTCCACCAATCTCAGTTTCTCCTCTTCCTCTCATCTCCATGGCCAAACCCTTAACCCAAAAAACTGTCCAAGATGGCCGAATTCTGTTCATGCTCTTTTTCTTCAATTTATAGCCCAAATTCCTTTTTTTCATGCTTCTTTTGAGTCCTAATGTTAGCTAGATGTATGTGGGGGAGTTTAGAACTAGATGGAGGTGGTTTCATCGCCTAGGATGATGTATTTTAGAGTGGTGATGCTCAAATACGGGATTCTTGGAGCTAAGTGGGATTTTGGAGGATTTCTTGGTGAAAGCTCACATTTTTATGGTAGGAATCCTACTCCATTTAGAGTGTTGTTGCGTGATATGTTTTTATGGAAGTTTGCATTTTTCTACAAATGATATGCATTTTTCATGAGCAAGTTAACTTCCTTTATTCCCATATGTTTATACATACTCTTTTGTTGTGATATTATAAGAAAGTTGGTGACTTAATCATGTTAGAAAGCTTTCCTAGCTATGTTACTTAAATGATGATAGAGTTGCTCACTTTCTTACTAACAGATGCTCAAAATTTTAATTTGTAGATGTTCCATTTGCATTTAATCAAAATTGCTATTTTAGTGGTAAGCATGCAATAACCAACATCTAGTATTGAAATGAAAGTGTGATGTGGAAAGTGAAAGCAAGTTGTCTTCTTTTTATAATGGTTTGTGATAAAGTTCCAAATTTTATTGAATTGAGGTGTAATGATTAAGTTGGGATATTGTCTTTTGGTTAGAATTGATAGGGATGTGGAAAAACTCCCCTTTGTATTTTGGCCTAAAGGGGTTTCATGCCCTTGTGAAATTATGATTGAGAACCCATGCTTAAGTCTCACTTTCATTAAGAAATCATGTACAAATTAGCCTTGATTGCCTTATTGTGACAATTAGCTTAAATGGTGAAATGGTTTTCCTAAAATGGATTTTCATGCATAACGTTCTCTATGTAGTTTTCGGTTATGATTAAATGGTTGAATTGTGGTATTGTAGTGGGATTGATAATGAAGGAATGTCCTTCTTACTAAGCTTCATGCTCCTTAATTGCCTAATTGTGGTGTAAATGCAAAGCTTATGAATTTGACTCTTTTAGGTATAAAAACATGCAAGAATGCCCCATTTGTGTTATGAGTATCTCCATTTTATGAATTGAGTTCTCATTTTAATACTATTACAAATTTTTACTAGAGTTCTTACTTTTAATTAGAAAGTTCCCCTCTTAGTAAAAGTGACTTTAATTAGGAAAGTTTTATTGAATGATAGTGTCACCTTTAGGCAAAAGTTTACATTTTTAGTGAGAGTTTTTCTATTTGTTATAGTCATCCAAAAAATTGAATTTTGTTTCATAAAGTCCTTAAATGGTTTTCACAAAGAGAAACATACATTTTGCATAATTCCTTTCAAGGGTAGTATTTTCCCCTACAGTTTCTCCTCTTAAGTTATTTAAACGCGTAATTTCTTGACTACATTTAAGATACATCCTCTAAGGGACTTTAGCATGTTTCATTAAAATTAGCCTTTTTCTTAAAGATTTTTAACTAGAATTCCTAAACCAACATTTTTCTTATAGATCCTTAAACATTAAAGGGTACATTTTAAGCACAAGTTGTTTCCTTTAGTGGAGAAAGCATGCCTAAAGTTAATTTATATTTATTTAGTTGTAGAAATATGCTTTAGTTGTCAATCTCCTCATTTTTATGTGGCAACATGTAGCAAAGCCACCCATGAATATTTTGGCCATGTTATAGTTGTTGCTTCTAGAATTTGCAAGTTAAAGTAGACTTATTGTAAAGTGCATGTGGGAATGTGTTATGGGCAATAGCAAGTAAATGGAATCCATATGTTTATTCTTATGTATATTCTCTTTGTGAACCCAAGCAAGTTACACTCTTTTGAGTTAGTCATGCAAGGTGCCCTCTTTCAATATGTGGCTAATCTAAAGTTAGTAGCTTCAATGTTATATTTTGATGCAAAATTACATAAGCTTGTATCTAAATGGCGCATGTTGGATGGTTAATAATGTTTCATACAAAAGGGGGGGGGGGGGTTATGTTGCAAGAGACCCCTAATGATGTTATGTTATGTTTTGGAGAATTGATTGATGTTTATGGAAAATGCTGTATGTTTCAAGGGGAAATATTATGTTTCATGAAAAGTGTAAGTGAGGGAGTGTTTTGGTCCTCCTAAAGGAGGGTGGCGCAGGTTGGGGGAATTCTGACGTATCGGGTAGGCCTATGGGATGGACTGGTTGTGGTGTTTTGTTGGTTTTGTGTGGTGGGTACACTTGCACTCCTGACGGGCTAGCACGTCGGGGAGTGTAGAGTTGTACCCAAGGCTCCTGACGGTCTTGCGCGGCGGGGAGTTCTCTTTGCTCTCCCACACAGTTGGGAGAGGTCTAGCCCCATACGTCGTATCCGATATTAGGATTTCAAAAGCTAACATTGTGTGGAATTGATTGACTAACTTTATTTACGCCTTAGCCGTATGATCGCGCCCCGGATACACGTCCCGGAGCGGTGACGATCATAGTCTTACCGCAAGCGCACGGTGTAGCGGTGAGCGGGTATCGAACACAGGGAGGCCTAATAACAGTGTCTTCTCCGAATCACCTGGCTATAGGGAAAGTCGGGAGAATGTTCGCAATGTGCGGTTACAGTCGTTCAAATGTATAAAGGAATTAACAAATTAATAAAGACGCTTAGGGGATAGGGAATCCCCGCTACTTGACGTATCTCATCATTGCGACTCTTATGTTTCACAATTGCTAGACTTGAAATTTGGGTGAACTAGTTGCAACTAAATGTGGAACCAAGCTCACGCTCTCGCCCTATTGCCGGTCTATAGCCAGCCTAGGGTAGGGTCCAATCTCTTGCAAACCCTAACCTAGGCAAACTAGCGTGAAGAACAACATCATCGTTCAATCGTATCTCGAGCCCACTCTCGTGCAAACTCGAGCTACGACCAAGGTTGGGATAGTTCCTACCCATCCAATCTCTTGCTAACGGGTATTGGTATAGAATTGCAGTCGAAAAACCCTAGGTTCGGTCCAATCTCTTGCAAACCGATTCCAGAGGAATTCAATTGCAACCCAATTCGAATATCTAGGGCTTCCTATCGAATTGGGATCCAATCTCTTGCAAATCCCAATCGATATGAATCTCTACCTATTCGTATTATAGCAATCCCAAACTAACCCTAATCAATCCTAGCAATAGTTTCACCAATTCATCACAATTTCGAAATTGGGCTCGTAGGGTTCATCCCTAGGCCCTAAGACGATGAACTACTCACAATTCATAATAGAATGCAATAGAAATTCACAAATAAAATCAATGGAATTCATATCAATATTCAAAATATCAACAAAAATTGAGTTTTTGAGGGAGAGAGATACAAACCAATGAAGAACAAGATAGCATCCAACAAAATGTCTCTTTTCTCTCCTCCCTTAAAGCTAAATCTAATCCCTAAAAGGTTAATCTAAAAAGCTGCAAAAAGTTCTGAAAAAGCTCTCCAAAACTAGTTTAAAAATGGGGTTAAATACCCCCCAAAATCGCCCAAAAAACCCTAACGAAAATGCCCCTGCGCAGCCTCAAATCCGCAGATTCCGCTACGGGCAGCGCGGCTCACTCGACCGAGTGACAAATGTCACTCGGCCGAGTGACGAACCATGTACAAAAACAGAGAGTTGGGGGTCTCGGGGCTCGTCTCCTCGGAGGTCACTCGGGCGGACGGTCTTTCGTCACTCGGGCGGACGTCGGTTCTGAAATCGACTGTACAGAAACAGTAAGTCTGTGATTTTTGCTGCCACCGTCTTGATGCCACTCGGGCGAGTGGGTGTCCGTGGTTCGGCCGAGTGACTTGGAGATGCTTGGCCAAGTGCACGCCTGTTGCGTGTCCGATTTGGCCGGCCGAGCGGGCTTCCTATGGTCGGCTGAGTGACTCCTTCACTCGGCCGAGTGAAATGCTCAAAGTGCCCAAACTTCATATTTTCGCCTCCTCGTCGCTCCTACGATGTTCTTTCTCCTTCCACTCCTCTCCAATAGCAAAATACCCCTCAAGAGAGTCGTCGGTGACACTCCAGAGTGGGTGCGTCTCAGAATCACTCCAAATCGCTCCAAATCTCCTGAAATACGACAAAAACAACAAATCGTGAAAAGCATCGCAATATTGTCGAATAAACATGAAAAACATGATTTGAGCGATCAAAATGGCATGCAAACATGCAGAAAAAAGGTGTAAAATATGGAGTGATCAAAATCCCCCAAGCTTACCTCTTACTCGTCCTCGAGGAAGATAAGTAAAAAGCGAACCCGGTGGATAAAGATAAAGAAAACGGCGGAAAGGTGGAAAACGGAAAACGAAAAACAAAATAGAAAACGAAGAGGGAAGTTGCTGTAGGATCCTGCCAAAACAGAGTTAGGATCGATAAATGAAGTTGAGACTTACGCTTGCGTATGCGGCACGGTAGTCTACGAACTTCGCCTTCGGATTCGCCACGACGGATCGAGTCTTCTCACGAACGGAGTAAGGCTACTAAATCCACAATCTAAATCTCTACTTTAGATTAAGAACTTGGATAGAGGGAGAGAAAGTATTTCGGCAGAGCTTCGCTAGAATGAAGATGCATGCATGAATGCCATGCAAAATCTTAAGGAAAATGGCTAACCCTTGGGTCTTATTTATAGCCCCCAAGGTAGTTATTTTAGGATCAATTGTTCCTTTGGAACAATTTAACTAAGGTGTACCATTGTACATGGCATATTATAAGCTTAAGTTGTACCATATGCATGGTACAATATAAGCTTAAGATATTACCCCTTTATTAGTCATATGTCGCATGCACTTATGCACACATAATGCGACTTTCCCATCAATCTAGAGATCCTCTCCGCAAGGGAACATATTCCCTTTGCGTACGACTTCGTGTACGCGACGTTCGAGGTCCGTATTCCCTCGTATATCCCCTACAAGGGTGTACTAACGTCTTCCATATCCAACATCTCCCACTCACACTTGAGGGGATTGTAAGAGAACGTCTTTCTCTTAGTTCTTTCATCTATCATACCGAGAAATAGACCGTGCGACCGTCATGCGCGTAGAGTCTGTTGTTGTGCACTTGTTAGAGATACACAACGACCTCGAAGGTGCAAAGTTGAGTAGTTCAATGCATGCTTTACCCTAGATTATTTCTTCACATTTCTTATACTTTATATTCAACAATTGAATCCCATCTGGATTACAATTGGCTGGCCAGCTTTGAATCATTAAAGTCCAAATGCGAATATGAAATCAATCTTCCTCTTCTTGCGAACCTTCTGATTTTGACTTGATTCGCTTTTCTAACGTGCCCCGCCGAGCCGAATTATCATAGCCCATTAGTAACACGCTAAGATAGCGATCATCTCGTCAAATCTAAAGGAACTAATTGGAGTCCTTGAGGGTAAGAGTTAAGACCCATATGACCTTTGAGTTTCACATAATAGCAAACACTATTGCTACTAACTCAGTGGTCGAAATGCATACGTGGTATGAACACGTATTACAACATCACTCCTTTCCCAGGGAGAGTATGTCTTAATGATGTTGTACAGATGAAAGATCAGACACCACAGTGCCTATCTTTTGAGTCCCCTTACTACTCAGGAAATATTCCCGGACTCTCATCCTGCATAAGACAGATAGGATTAAAAAATCCAATGAGATCTTTATATCCTTGTGATACAGATCTCAGATCTTTTGTAGGCATCCATATGATGCAGATCTTTCATTCGACTATCTTGTTAAAGTCATGACTCTAAATCATTCGTCTAATGATTTTGACTTTAAACTAGTCTCATCTCTATCTTATCCATCTGATAAGATAAGGCGGTTGCTCATATGAGAGAGACAACCTTAATCTGTCCGACATACACACAATTCAGCTGAGATTTCAAAAATGTACACAAACATTTCTTAAGAAATTTATATGCAATGTTTGAAAAAGAACTTATTCTTTTATTAAATTTGATCTTTCTCAGACATGGGAATATATATTGGTACAACTCAGCTCTTACGCAATCCTTGGGATGATAAGTGTTTTATAAAACACATTTCTGGGGATTGCTTTCGTAAGCTGATCCTCTATCATCTCATGCGTAGATATGTACCTTATGTCTACCTTCTTGGTTTTATCATAGTCTTTTGCAAATCTGCAGTTCCTTTAAGATACTGCATTATCCTCTTAACCGCTTTCCAGTGTTCTTGCCCTGGGTTGGATTGGTAACGACTTACCATTCCAACGGCAAACAGATGTCCGGTCTTGTATGCGTCATAGCGTACATAAGACTATCAACTGTACTGGAATATGGAACTTTTTCCATAATTTCCTTTTCCTTTTGGTTCTTTGGACATGATTTCAGATATAAATTATCGCATCTGCTTATAGGAGTATCAATTGGACTTGCAGTCCTACATATTAAACCGTTCTAGAACCTTCTTTATATAAATCTCTTGTGAAAGAGAAAGAAGTTTCTTTGAACGATTCCTTGAAATCTTAATTCCAAGGATATATGTGGCTTCCCCATGTCTTTCATCTCAAAACTGATGAAAGTCAAGCCTTGATATCCATCACAAAGCCCTTGTCATTTCTGGTTATTAAAATGTCATCTACATATAGAGACATAATAACATGCTTGCTTTTAATCCTCTTGATATATACGCAGTTATCTTCATCAAGCATGGAAAATCCATTTGATAAGACAACTTCTTGAAATCGTATATACCATTGCCTCGAGGATTATTTAAGACTATATATGGACTTACGAAGTTTACAAACCTTATATTCGTTTCCTTCTTTTACAAACCCTGTTGGTTGTTCCATATAGATCTCCTCGTCCAATTCTCCATTGAGAAAGGCAGTCTTTACATCCATCTGATGTAATTTGAGGTATAAGCAAGCTACCATTGCCATAATCAGGCGAATCGAGGTAAAACGCACAACAGGTGAGAAGGTCTCTTCGTAGTCTATCCCTTCCTGTTGCGTAAAACCTTTCGTGACAAGGCGAGCTTTATATCTATCTATAGAGCCATTAGCCTTATGCTTGATCTTGAGAACCCATTTGTTCCCAATTGCTCTATGTCCTCTGGGTAAGTTAACTAAGTCCCAGACTTGGTTAACTTTCATGGATTTCAATTCCTTCTTCATCGCTTCCATCCATTTGTCTTTTGCAGGGCATGATACGGCATATTTAGATCAATTCTAATATCACTCCCACTTGAAATGTTGTTAGAATTGCTCCCACTTGGATCATTATTCCCGTATGGAATAGGATAATCGTCATTCGTATAATCCATTGGTGAAGGTTGAAAAGTATTTTCGTTTTCACCAAGAATTCTCCCACTCGAATGAGGTAATCCTTTTTGATCAAAAATCTCAAAATAGAGATAAGTCCTGACTTATCTCGCCCTGTCTTGGAAACTCGTTTTCCAAGAAAGTGACATCCCTCGACTCAAACTCAATTAGCCCACCATTGTCTTCTTGACTAATCAAAAAACATAACCTTTGGAGTTTTCTGCGTATCGTATAAAGATACATTTCCTTCCCCCTTGGCCCAAATTTGCCATACTTATGGGAGGAAATATGTGCGTTGAATGCACAAACTCAAGGTAAAAATGTTTAAGTCAGGAGACATTTGGTTCCACAACTCATAAGGAGTGGAGCTAACTGATTTCGAGGGTATGCGGTTTTAAAATGAAAACGGCCGTCAATAATGCATCACCCCAAAAGGTGATTGGCAAGTTAGCTTGAGCCATTATTGAACGGACCATTTCCATTAAAAAATCCTATTTCTCCTTTCTGCAACACCGTTTTGTTGAGAAGTATAAGGCATGGTTACCTGATGTACTATGCCTTTATCATCACAAAGTTCCTTAAAACTTGTTGATTGATATTCACCACCCTATCGGTTCGCAAGATCTTAATTTTGCGATCTAATTGATTCACCACTAAACTCATAGAGTTTTTAAAGCAAGACAAAGCTTCACTTTTGTGGGATATCAAAATAGATATGTCCGAATCGGGTGAAATTATCAATAAAAGTGATGAAATAAGACTTTCCGCGTCTTGTCTAGACATTCATCGGACCACATATGTCCGAATGGATAAGCTGTAATGGAACCTCGGCCCTTGTGCCGGTTCCAAACGGCTTGCGACAAGATTTCCCCACAAGGCAATGTTCACAGGTCGACATTTCAACCTTTGAAACATTGGATAGAAGGCAACGTTTGGTAAATCTATCCATACGCGTTGGTCCAATATGACCAAGCCTTGTGTGCCAACAAATTATATTAGACTCATTAGTCAAAGAATTTGTCACAAGGAAATTTTATTACATGAGAAATCATACATTTTACTTATTACAATGAATCCTTTAAATACATAACCCAGAACCAATAAAGGAATTATTACAAAATAGGTCCATATTACAATCATGAAGGAACCAGCTATAACCAAGACCCATTAAATTGACCACAGTCGTAATATTCCTTTGAATATATGGAAATGAAGAGAACATCATGAAGTAGGAAAGTGCGGCCGTTGTCCAAGACTAGCTTGCGAGTCCCAACGCCTTTCACTTCAACACGTGTGTTGTTTCCTATATTGATCCACTTCATTCCTTGGGGTATCCGGTGATACTCCACGAAGGACCGTCTGTCCTTTGCTATGTGGTCGGTGGCACCTGAATCAATTATCCCAAAATGGATTAGATTCTACAAGAAATAGTGAAATAGAAACACATATGTAACTAGTATTACAAGTTACCTCGTCACTTCCACTCGTACACGAACGAGCATAGTGACCGAGCTTGTTACACTTGAAGCACTTGATCCTTTTCAAGTCTGTCTTCTTGTGCCATTTCTTGTGCCCACCCTTATGTTTGGGTTCCTTGGTAGACTCAGGTTGCTTATTACGTTCATTTAAAGACTTCGAACGATCTTTACGTTTCTTTCCCCCGTGTGAGGAACTAGCAACCATGTGCACTTCTGCACTTGGCTTGGCAGCCGTAAGCCGCTCTTCCTCTAATTCGAGGTGCTTGGAAACATCGTTGAAGGTCTTGATGCACTCATTATGAGTGAGATGCATCTTCATCTGATCCCACCCATTTGGTAGGGAACGTATGACTGCTTGGATTTGTTGCTCATCTGTGAGCACATGACCTGCATCCTTTAACTCTGAGATAAGGTTCGTCATATGTCGCAGATGTTTCCCCATGGAATGATATGGACATTTCTTATATGAATCGAACCTTATAGTTAAGGAGCGAAGTTTAGACACCGATGTGCCACCGAACTTCTCCTCTAGCTTAGACCATATGTACATGGCTAGGTCATGTTCTCAGAAGATGCGCATTATGTCATCAGCCATACTGCTTAATAACGTAATGCGCGCTATCTTGTTCTTCCGAGACCAAGCATCAAAAGCTTCCTTGTCTCGTCGGTGTTGGGCCGTAGTGCCTAACTCGGGTTCAATCATCACGTTCTTTAGAGTTTCGAGCACTTCTTGCTCCTCTAAAACGTATTGTATCTTAATGGACCAAAGTTTGTAATTATCGCCGTTGAGTTTTTCACCTTTGTTTAACTCAGCGACGATTTTCTTTGAAGCGGAAGACATTTTACTTTTAAAATGCTGCAAAAGACACAAAACCGAAGGTTTGATCAAAACATTGCATAAAAATTCTTAAAATATAACTCCCACTTGAAATGATAATAAAATATCCCATTTGGATAGTTCTAAAATTCAAATCCCACTTGGAATTATATTATATTTGATAAGTTACTTTCGAAGAATATTGAAGATGTTGTTCTAGAATCGAAAAGGTCTCTATGATTCCAATCACCATCTAGAACAACCTTCAATATTCCCCCATCACTTATCAAACAATCGTACTCTTATAGTACTTCGCAGCGGAAAATTACTTTTTGAAAAACATATCTTTCAAAATGGAATAGGTGAGAGTTTGCGCAAAGAATTTTAGCGCAACAATTGCCAAGCCACGAGACCTGTTCTACACACCCATGGGTTAGATAACCATGGCCGGATCGTGGTAGGACTTGGAATTCTAAATTGCGCTATCCCGATTAAGGACGGGACATAACCTATTTAAAAAACATCTTTTTCAAAAAATTTGAAAATACATTGGCTAATCTCCGTAGAGTAGAGCACAATGTTATGTGTACATTGGCTAATCTCCGTAGAGTAGAGCACAATGACATGGCTAATCTCGCATGAAGTAGAGCACTATGGCTAATCTTCAAGGAGTAGAGCCCAAAAAACTTCATTAAAACGTTAGCCCCGTATGGGCTAGTCGGCTCTGTGGTTAGCCCCGTATGGGCTAATCGGCACATTCGAGTTTGGCCAAGGCCTTTTGTCACCCCGTATGGGTCAGTTGGCAAGTTTGCAGTCGACCCAGACTTTCTGTCGGATTGGTCGACCAAAAACACCAAATTGGTCGACCAATTTTGGTCTGCAACATCTTCCCGGCCAGGGCCTCTGCCCTGGCCGAGGCTTGGCCAAGGGCCGGCCAGGGCCTCTGCCCTGGCCGGCCAGGGGCCCTGGCCGGCCAGGGGCCCTGGCCCCTCGGCCAGGGCCTCTGCCCTGGCCGAGGCCGGCCAGGGCCGGCCATGCCCTGGCCGAGGCCAGGGCATTGGCCCTGGCCTCTGCCAGGGCCGGCCAGGCCCTGGCCGAGGCCAGGGCGCCGGCCCTGGCCACTGCCAGGGCCGGCCTGGCCTTGGCCAGCCACTGCCGGCCTGGCCATGGCCGGCCATGGCTTAGCCATGGCCGGTCATGGCCAAGGCCATTTTGGGCATTGGCCGGCCATGGCCCCTTTGGCCATGGCCGGCCACCCCCTTGAATGGGGTTGCTGCACACATTCCTCCCCCTTGATGGGGTGGTCGCCGGTGGTTATTGGCCGTAGCCAACCCCCTCCGCAAGTGGAGGGGGGGTGCATGGCCTTCATAGCCCATTTGGCCATGGTGCACATGCACCAAATTTCATCTTACTCGATGGAAATAACTACCATCATCTTCCTCGATGAAGCACCCATTCGTCGATGAAGCACCCGTTCGTCGAGAAATTAGTTATTTCCTAATGGCCGTGTGCCAAAAATGAATAACATACTACGTGAACGGTCGGTTCTTCCCGTCACAGAGAGTTCCTACCATATCCGTAATGATAGGAGACCCTAACGTGAAAAGAACAACTGCTGCGTTCTCTCCGTCACGAAGCGTTCCTACCATATCCGTAATGGTGGGAGACCCATTCGTGAAAAAGACAACGACTCGTTCATAGTTTCGACGGGACGACGGTTTGACCGGGGCGAACCCATATGGCTCTGATACCAATGTAGGATCCTGCCAAAACAGAGTTAGGATCGATAAATGAAGTTGAGACTTACGCTTGCGTATGCGGCACGGTAGTCTACGAACTTCGCCTTCGGATTCGCCACGACGGATCGAGTCTTCTCACGAACGGAGTAAGGCTACTAAATCCACAATCTAAATCTCTACTTTAGATTAAGAACTTGGATAGAGGGAGAGGAAGTATTTCGGCAGAGCTTCGCTAGAATGAAGATGCATGCATGAATGCCATGCAAAATCTTAAGGAAAATGGCTAACCCTTGGGTCTTATTTATAGCCCTCAAGGTAGTTATTTTAGGATCAATTGTTCCTTTGGAACAATTTAACTAAGGTGTACCATTGTACATGGCATATTATAAGCTTAAGTTGTACCATATGCATGGTACAATATAAGCTTAAGATATTACCCCTTTATTAGCCATATGTCGCATGCACTTATGCACACATAATGCAACTTTCCCATCAATCTAGAGATCCTCTCCGCAAGGGAACATATTCCCTTTGCGTACGACTTCGTGTACGCGACGTTCGAGGTCCGTATTCCCTCGTACATCCCCTACAAGGGTGTACTAACGTCTTCCATATCCAACAGTTGCTAGATCATTTTTCTCAGGACGTGGGTTTTGCTTACTCATATAGCATGCATCAAATATAAAACACATGTCAAAGTCTTTTATTTTGATATCATAGTATAATGGCGCATTTGAAATAGAAAACCCAAGAATCTCAATGTAGCATGAAAAATGGAATAATCCTAAGATTAACATCGTCTGAAGCATCTAAAGAGGTATACAATACCGTAGATCACACACTTTTCAATTGAATGCTTTCTATAAGGAGTATAAGAGATATCACACAATAGAGTAGTAAGAATGGAAAAAGTGCGGTTTTCATGAAATGAATGCTAAGCGTAGATTTCTGGATTTCGTAAAACTTTAGCAATCTCACCGAGTATAGAATATTACTTAGCCTAGGTTGTCATGCACCGTCAAGTAGTCACTCTCTCACACATCATTGGATTCTCTCCCCCAAGCTTATCTATAAGCGTGGTGGCACATACAAAACGATATTTACATCCCCGTTTCTCATGAAGCTCCAAAAGTCAAAGAAAACAAAAACAAAAGAAGGAAGAAAGAGACAAAGTATATGAGATGGGATCATTTTCGAACTACTTTTCTCTTTTCTTTTCTTATTCTCAAATCTCTTTTTTTTTCTTTTTCTCTCTCTTTTTTTCACAAATATACACAATGATACCAAATCAAAGAGAAGGATATACAAGTATTTTTTTCTTTGGGTTTTGGGGAATTTGGAGCATGTGATTTTAATAACGGGGGAATGCCAATAATAGAATCGCTAAGGGGAGATTCACCAATGAATTTAAAATAGAGAAATAATGTTCAAGATATGTGGAGAAAGAAATAAATGTATCTCTCAGTTCACTCTATAGGACATGCATGACAACTTCAGCATGGTAATTTAATCTACTCAGTTTAATCTCAAAAAGTAAACTAATCCAGATTTATCATTGCTAGCAACAATTCAATCAACCTGAAGTGAAACGTACAAATCATGCATATAGAAGTGATATGAGAGAAAGGAAAGCAGTACTCCAGATATAAGCATCAATGCGTGAATCTTGGTGTGTTTTCTACGATAGCATACATATGAATCATCAGACATCAGCTAATAATAGAATTTCATCCATTTTCATACACCAAAAGAGAGTGGGTTACTATTTCTAAATGCAAGCAGAACATAGCATATGATATCAGAAATAAAAAGCTATGACATGACAAATATAGCATGCATATAGAGAGAAGCTAACACCACGTCATCATCATCACAGAAAAGTCATCTTTAGCAAAAGATGAAAGAAATAAAGATAAACGAAAATAAAAACTATTTACAATGCGGCACACAAGGAAAATAAGAAAAACGTGATGCATGGTAAAAAAATGAAAAAGGGATGAAAAATGGGTGCGAAAGTGGAAAAACGTGAGAAAAACTAAAAATAAAAGGTGACAAAAGCAAAAAGCGTGAGAACTCACTCCCCCAAGCTAAAGTGCACAGTGTCCTCAATGTGCGAAGTGTGGCACACCGAGAGACGTGTAATGGGAGGGGGGTGGGTATGCATGCATGATAAAAAGAAACAAAAATAACAAAATCAAAAATACGATGCGAATGTGATGCATGCAAGGATAAGAGTGATCCAGATATGTGTGTGTCACCAAAAATACTCTCCCTTACTCTCGAAAAAGGATACAGAATGATATGATCAAAATGTGGACAAAAATAGTGATGGGAGGAGGGGGGGTGGTCAAAAAATATTATCAGGACCAAGCAGAGAATGGGCAGCGTAACGACAAAAAATCGGTGGCATCAAGGGTGTGCCTAAGCTGGTGGTGATGCGCCATCTCCGTCTTGAGGCGGAGGTGGGGGGGTGGTGGACGTGGAACAGTCTGCTGGGTGGGTGGTGGTCGTGGAAGTCGCTCGAGGATCTGTGTCAGGCAAAAGTGAATGTCGGGAAGTAGCTCGAGGCGGTGCTGCATGGCGGTGACTGTGGAAGACAAAGCCCTAAAATCGCCCCGGAGTCCACTCAACCCCCCCTCAAGAGTGCGAACGCTCTGAACTAAGGCATCAGGGGGTGGTGGAGCGGAGGGACGGACAGGTCTATAATGAGCTGGTCGGGGCTGTCTAATACGGGCAGTGTAGGTGATCGGGACAGCAGGCATGGGTGGTAAGGGTGCTGTGCTCACAAGTGGATGCCCAGCCTCAGTACGAGGCTGGGACGCAGGCTGGTGTGAGGTGGAAGCAGCAGCAGTGGAAGTGGAATACAAAATCGGTGACGAGGCGGCAAGAGAGGTCAGTGACACAGACGTGGGAACAGACGTCACGACACTCTCAGATAGAACATCTACGGTGGAGACAGAAGGGTCGACCGCTGGGGAGGAAGTGTGGGGTCCAAAAGGTGAAACCCCAGCGGAGATCATAGTGGATATGGTCTCCACGACGGAAGCAAAGGAAGACTCACCGCTCTCAAGTATGGTGGGTGGACGCTCGGGTAGCAGAGAGGTGAGTGGCTCAATCGACAGGGGCACAACAGTGGTGGTGGTAGTGGTAGACGTGGTGGGCGTAGGCTCAACAAGTGTACTCATGACACTGGCAGAAGTGGGGACAGAAGTGTCGGGAGCGGCAGGAAGTGCAGTCTCAGGCTGAGGGAACACATGGTCAACTGGCGGTGCAGGGTGTGCAGGTGGTGCAGGCTCAGCTCCCTCGGCCTCTAGTACGTAGGCTGCGGGGATCAGGAGATCCATCGCCGGAAGCCAGTCGTCGTGTGCTGGTCCTATGTGTGTCCGAGCGGGGCTCAGAAGGATCATGTAGCCATCACCGTACGGACCGTGCAACCAAACCCAGTGCCGCTGGCCGTGCAGACGAAGCATCTTCATCCGGGCCATGACGTCTATCGATAATGTAGTGGGGCCCGGGGCTTGTCGCAGGTCAGCCGGAAGGTCCTTGCCGGTCATCAGGGCTAGCAGGGTGATCAGGTCGCCGTAACATATCGGGGAGCGAGCGCCCACCGATACGATGATGCGGTCCAAAAACCAGCTAGCGACGTCAATCTCAACGGCGGGGACCAACGTAACTCCATCCCTATCTAGAACTCTGGGGCGAGTCATCGCGTAGAGCATATAGAGCTCAGGCGTAGACATCGTCCCAGGCTCATACCTCGCTAGAAAGGTGGTCGCCATAAGGCGCTGTGCTATGCGGAGGCAGGGGTGGACTATGTCTGAGGCCTTGGCCCTACTAGGGTCAAAGGCCGGTGGTAAACCTGTGATCCAGGCCCAGAAGGCGTGTGAATCGAAAGATGGGGGAGGGATGTGTGTGGGGGCGTAGGCTCGGTCGGGTGTGGGGACAGCGGGCCACTGAAAGAACGCTCGAAGCATATCGAGAGTGATCTGACACTCTCGATCCATAAGTCGGAAGGAGCATCCCTCAGCAGTTCGGGCGATCGAGCTGAGCACCTCGAGTGTCGGACGGACGTAGGTGTCCGTCGACACAGAAAGAAAGTCTCGCCAACCCACGTTGTCGTACACCGTGAGCATCCCCTCGAGTACCCCCAGGCGGTCTAGGTCTGCAAGGTGTGCGAACCTGGAGGGCACTATCGAGCGCTTGTCGATACGCTCAAAAGCGACGCGATGTGCATCGTTTCGGAACGTAATACCCAGCGGCCCGACGATAGGAGCCGGTGGTGGCTGTGGGTGGATGGGCTCGGCTGGGAGTGGCTGTGGGTGGACTGGGTCGGCAGGCTGTGGCTGTGTGGGGTGAGGTGGTGTAGGCGGGGGAGAGTCCTCCATCTCGTGGGAGGGACCGGGCTCATCCGGCCGCTTCCTCTTGGCGGAAGCTCCCCGAGTGCGTGGCCGTGTGCGGGGCGGCATGTGCGCCCCGAGTGCTCACCCAACAAGTAAAATGTGCGGCGTGCTAAAATAAATGGAACGATGGTACCTGAACATACCGCGAGAGCAAAACAGCGGATGCGTGCGAAGACGCCGACTCCACAAGGCTAAAAGCGCACCCCGGAAGCTCCCCTAAGCTTCCCTAAGCTCCCCAAAATTTGCCTACACATCAAACAATGATATCAGCATGTAAAATTCAAAATACATGGGGGTTAGGGGTATACTAGATAGATAATGAAATTAATTTGGGGTAGGGGCTCGATAGGTGCACGGATCATCAAAAAATTGGAGAAAATGGAGAAAACGGGCGAAATTGGGGTTACCGGAGGTCGGCCGACGGCGAGGGAGTCACCGGAGGTGAGGATGGTCGGTGGTCGACGGTCGGCACTCGGCCGTCAGCGGTCAGGCGGTGTTCGGGTGAGTGGGAGGTCGCAGCGGGCGAAGGAGCAGCGGTCACAAGCGGTTCGGGCGATTTGGGGGATTTTGATGTTTCGAATTCCGCGCCGAACCGCTGCGTCTTATATAAGTGAAGTTACGACTCGGCCGAGTGACTAAGTCACTCGGCCGAGTGACTAAGTCACTCGGCCGAGTGATCGTAACGAAAATGTTTATAAAATTTCTCCCTCCGCTTATGTCTCGGCCGGGTGGATTTGCCACCCTCGGCCGAGTGGAAGAAGTCCATTCGGCCAAGTGGCACAAGCTACTCGGCAATTTTCACCCTAGGAGCGTATCAGTTTCACTCGGCCGAGTGAATATATATACTCGACCGAGTGGCAATTTAAACTGAAATTGAAAAAAGAACAGAGAGTTGGGTGCATCAGACTTCCCTCGTTGGTGCGCCACTCGGGCGGACGATGTTGGTTGCTCGGTCGAGTGGCTAAGGTACTCGGCCGAGTGAGGCCCTGTTTTCTGCTGTGATGCTCCGGTTTGGCTCTAGTCTCTGTTTTTCTTTCTCCAGTTGATTTCTTTCTTCTCCTAAGCCTCGAGCACGTTCTTGAAGCGCTCTTCTTCGCCTTAGTCGTCCTCCATACGATAGATATCCCGTTCTCCTCTCCTGCCAAAGAAAATAGGACTCGTTGTCAAAAATTTTCGGGCGATCGACTCAAAAACACTAATAAAGTCTAAAACAAAAAATAAAAACCAAAAATAGAAAATCGCGATAACCGTCGGGTTGCCTCCCGACAAGCGCTCGTTTTAGGTCTTGAGCTCGACCCCTATTGATTTTCAATTAACGCTTGATGTTGGGTGCATACAAGATGCACCCGTCGAACTTGCTTGGTAGACCACTTGGATTTGGATCATGGTGGGGTGTGGTCTTCCTCAGCGCCCCTTCGTCATGGGCAATGTTGGGGGGTGGGTCCCCCAAGCTAGAGCTTGCTCCAGTCTTCCTCTTTGCCGGTGACACCGATTGTCGTATCAGTGGAGCTTTCTTTGGAGTCCTCAACTTCAAGAGCTTGCAGAGCTCCCGTATTCTTACGACATCAGCGTCGCCATCATCAATTGCCATGGAGATATCGGGGGAGTGCTCCATCTTCTCTTCTTCAGCCAAGTCTAGGCCTTCTTCGAAGCTATCTTCGTGGGGTGCGCCGATGGAATGGGGGATCGCCTCTTCAATGACCTCATCAAGGAGGTCCATGTAATCTAGCTCTTCGTGATACGGCATGTGCTTCATTGCCTTCGGTATATGAAGCTCCACTTCGATGTTGCCGACGTTCAAGGTAAGGGTCCCCTCCTGCACATCGACGATGACACCGGCGGTGGCGAGGAATGGGCGTCCGAGTATGAGTGATGTATCGCCCTCCTCCTTGATGTCAATTATCACGAAATCGCATGACAAACATATGCCCCCCGAAACTTGGAGTGGGATATCCTCCGCTATCCCAACCGGTCTTGTAATCCTCCCGTCCGCTAGTTGAATCTGCATGTCGGTAGGCTTCAGATCTGTGCCGGTATTCAACCTCCGGAACATGGAGAGGGGCATGAGGCTTACACTAGCCCCCAAGTCTACTAATGCCTTTTGTAGGGGGACGCCGCCTAGAGTGCAAGGAATCCAGAAACTCCCTGGATCTTTAAGCTTGGCGGGCTCCTTTTCCCTCTTTATGAACCAAGTCCCTTCCTCCGCGAGCATTATCTTCTCCTTCCTCTTCCTTCTCGTGATCAAGTCTTTTAAGAACTTGGCATAAGATGGGATTTCCACTAAAGCGTCGAGGAAGGGGATATTGAGGCTCACCCCTCTCAAATACTCAAGAAACTTAGCTAGCCGTTTCTCCATCTTGGCTCTAGCTAGCCGTTGAGGGAAGGGCACCGGTGGTATAAATCGGCGCTCATCGATAAGCTCCTCTGTTCTAGATTTCACTTCTCCTTGCAACTCCTTTTCTTTCTCAACTTCAATTCCCGGCTCACTTTCTTGTAGAATCTCCACCACGGGCTCCTTGACTTGAGTCATGGGGGAGTGGTATCCTTCCCTCCTCTTGTAGTAACCGCAACGACCGCATTAATATGGCCGGTGTTGCCCCGTGGATTTGGCTCTAGTTGAGTCGGCAATTGTTGATTGTTTTTATTGAGCAACGCAAGTTGCTCCCCGATTTGAGCTACGACGGTGGCGAGAGAATCTTGTCCTGCCTTCAATGTGGCATTGATCTTTCGTTGTTCCGCCATAAACTTATCCACCTTTGCTTCAAAATCTGAGCGTTGTTGAGCTTGCGGTGGGTTGGGATTTCTCCACCCTTGATTGTACCCGGGCGGCCTATAAGGTCCCACTTGTTGCCTCGGTGGGAAGTTTTGTTGATGTGGCCCCCTCGGTGGATAATTTGGTTGTGGTGGTGGAGCTCGAGCTTGAGGAGGTTGGTGTTGCGGGGGGTTCAATGCTCCATCATTATTAGCATATGAGAAACCCGGATGGTTCCTAGCGGCTGGATTGGCCCAATATCCAGAATTCCCCGCGACGTATTGGATTTGATCCAAAGCTCCTTCTCCTTGCTCTCCTCCCACATAAATGGCTTGGGATTTTTCTTGCCAATCGCTCATATGATTTGTCGGTGTGGATGTGGAAGTGGCTCCTTGAGGCTCCGTAATGAATTTATCTAATCTCTCCGCAACCTTGAGGAGAGAATCACACTTGCTAGAAAGCTCCGCCATGGCCTTGGCCTCATAGATACTTGTGGGCTTCAAGGAGGATAAAGAATGTCCTCGCTCGTCCCCCCATTGTTGGTTGTTCGAGGCCATCTCCTCAAGCAAGGCCGTAGCTTCATCGGGAGTCTTCGACAAAATGGCTCCATTTGCCGTGGCATCAATAATATGCTTCGTCCCCGGCTGGAGTCCAATGTAAAAGCTATGGACAAGCTCCCAATCCTCAATGCTATGATGAGGGCACTGATGTTGCAAGTCCTTGAAGCGCTCCCATGCTTCGTAGAGAGTCTCTTGAGGTCCTTGCTTGAAGGACATGAGACCACTTCTAATCTTCACCGTCTTGGAGGGCGGGTAAAATTTGTCGACGAAGGCACTCGCCAACTCATCCCAAGTGGTGAAGATTCCTTCAGCTTGCGTCCTCAACCAATATAATGCCTTGTCCTTTAGTGTGAAAGGGAAGAGGCGCAGTCTGATAGCATCCACAGAGACGCCCGGCATTTGGAAGGTGGCGCACTTTGATAGGAAGAGCTGGATGTGGTAATGAGGAATTTCATGGGAGTTCCCATGAAAAGGATCTTGTTGCATAAGGACCACCAATCCGGTCTTCAACTCAAAATTCTTGTCGGCTGCCAACTCCGGCATGGCTATGGACGAGGTCGTGGAAGAAGTCTTAGGCCGAAGCCTATCTCTTATAGAAATAATCCTCGCCATTCGCTCCGCTAATTCTTCGGGGGTCTCAGGATGGGTCATAAAATTTCCTTCCGTATCGGGTCTCCTCTTCGCTCGGATCCTCCTCAATGTACGCTCGATCTCTGGATCGTATAGTATCTCTTCGGGGTTCGCCGAGGATCTCTTGTACATGCAAGGGAAAACAGAGTTTCAAAGAAATAGTTAGCACAACGGAAGGGTAAAATAAACATAGAAATAATAGAACAAAAAGAAAAATAGCTAGGTTATAGGAATCAAACACTATTGCCTCCCCGGCAACGGCGCCAAAACCTTGATCGTGCCCCGGATACACGTCCCGGAGCGGCGACGATCGTAGTCTTACCGCAAGCGCACGGTGTAGCGGCGAGCGGGTATCGAACACAGGGATGCCTAATAACAGTGTCTTCTTTGAATCACCTGGCTATAGGGAAAGTCGGGAGAATGTTCGCAATGTGCAGTCACAGTCATTCAAATGTATAAAGGAATTAACAAATTAATAAAGACGCTTAGGGGATAGGGAATCCCCGCTACTTGCCGTATCTCATCATTGCGACTCGTAGGTTTCACAATTGCTAGACTTGAAATTTGGGTGAACTAGTTGCAACTAAATGTGGAACCAAGCTCACGCTCTCGCGCTATTGTCGGTCTATAGCCAACCTAGGGTAGGGTACAATCTCTTGCAAACCCTAACCTAGACAAACTAGCGTGAAGAACAACATCATCGTTCAATCGTATCTTGAGCCCACTCTCATGCAAACTCGAGCTACGACCAAGGTTGGGATAGTTTCTACCCATCTAATCTCTTGCAAATGGGTATTGGTATAGAATTGCAATCGAAAAACCCTAGTTTCAGTCCAATCTCTTGCAAACCGATTCCGGAGGAATTCAATTGCAACCCAATTCGAATATCTAGGGCTTCCTATCGAATTGGGATCCAATCTCTTGCAAATCCCAATCGATATGAATCCCCAGCTATTCGTATTATAGCAATCCCAAACTAACCCTAATCAATCCTAGCAATAGTTTCACCAATTCATCACAATTTCGAAATTGGGCTCGTAGGGTTCATCCCTACGCCCTAAGACGATGAACTACTCATAATTCATAATAGAATGCAATAGAAATTCATAAATAAAATCAATGGAATTATAGCAATATTCAAAATATCAACAAAAATTGAGTTTTTGAGGGAGAGAGATACAAACCAATGAAGAACAAGATAGCATCCAACAAAATGTCTCTTTTCTCTCCTCCCTTAAAGCTAAATCTAATCCCTAAAAGGTTAATCTAAAAAGCTGCAAAAAGTTCTGAAAAATCTCTCCAAAACTAGGTTAAAAATGGGGTTAAATACCCCCCAAAATCGCCCAAAAACCCCTGACGAAAATGCCCCTGCGCAGCCTCAAATCCGGAGATTCCGCTACAGGCAGCGCGGCTCACTCGGCCGAGTGACAAATGTCACTCGGCCGAGTGACGAACCCTGTACAAAAACAGAGAGTTGGGGGTCTCAGGGGGTCGTCTCCTCGGAGGTCACTCGGGCGGACGGTCTTTCGTCACTCGGGCGGACGTCGGTTGTCACTCGGGCGGACGGCGATTCTGAAATCAACTGTACAGAAACAGTAAGTCTGTGATTTTTGCTGCCGCCGTCTTGATGCCACTCGGGCGAGTGGGTGTCCGTGGTTCGGCCGAGTGACTTGGCGATGTTCGGCTGAGTGCACGCCTGTTGTGTGTCCGATCTGGCCGACCGAGCGTGCTTCCTATGGTCGGCCGAGTGACTCCTTCACTCGGCCGAGTGAAATGCTCAAAGTGCCCAAACTTCATATTTTCGCCTCCTCGTCGCTCCTACGACGTTCTTTCTCCTTCCACTCCTCTCCAATAGCAAAATATCCCTCAAGAGAGTCGTCGGTGACACTCCGGAGTGGGTGCGTCTCAGAATCACTCCAAATCGCTCCAAATCTCCTGAAATACGAGAAAAACAACAAATCGTGAAAAGCATCGCAATATTGTCGAATAAACGTGAAAAACACGATTTGAGCGATCAAAATGGCATGCAAACATGCAGAAAAAAGGTGTAAAATATGGAGTGATCACCGTACTTGTTGTGGTTTGATGTTACTATCGTCACCCCTCCCCTTATACCCTCTGCTGGTTCGGTTCTCTTTTTCCTACGTATGGTACTATTGTTGCTTCCTTTTGACACGCATGCCATGTTTATTTGTAAGCATTTCCACTTGTAGCACTGTGCACCCACTAGTGGCATTAGCGTGTGTTGTGTTTTTGGTTTGAGTATGGAATTCCTACTGGGTCACACTTTGACGTGCCCCACCATTGACCTTTTAGGTGTTGGAGTTGGATGAGAGAGTTGGAGTAGAGGTTGCAGCTGGAGTTGATGTTCAGAGTTGTAGCTATAGTTTGGGGTGGCGAGGGGTAAGGTGAGGGCTTGTACTTTTGGGTTTCTTTGGTTGGGTTAGATCCTTGTACTAGGGTTGCTAAGATGATGATATTGATGTATAGAATGGACTTGGACTCTTGATATTGTATAAATTGATCCGACGGTTCAGTTTTGTCCCCATGTTGAGTTGTTTGGGTTGTTTCTTTTGTTGCTCTGTGTTGGCCTTCGTGTGTCTGTGGTTCTTTGTGAATGTGGTTGGTGTTCGTTGTGGAACACTACAAGTACTATTTCCAGCAGCGCGTAGTGGACCTGCAGATACATTTTAGTTCTCGTCGTGTGCCTTGTCCTTCTGGGTATCACAGTGATGGGACGTGACATCCCTATTTCAGAATCATACTTACGTGATTAACCCATCAACAAAAGTGTCGTCGGGATCACTCCGACTGTGTCAGTGATGAATACCGCAGTTTTAGTCCCTTCGGCATAACTATGTCCCTGCATAGCCTAGGGTATGGTAAACCGTTAACCCTACTAGCCAGCATCAGTCAGTATACAATGGTCTTTGTTATATGCACATTGTACGTCCTACAACGTACCCCGGTCGAGGTTTAGCACAAAGAACCGTACTGAGCCTGTGACACTAACTTCCCTTTAACGGAAGAGACGAATCCCATCTTAGTCATTTACTTACCTCGTATGCTTCAGGTGTCATCCAAGCTAAGACCTTTCAGCAAGCATGGCCTCGAAGCTAGATCATAGATCTAAGTGACACTATTCACACACAGGTTCGTACAAAGACTTCAGGTCTTAAGGACCAACTTGCATATCATCACTATAGAGTTATTAATGACAGCTTAGTTAAAGTTTAACCATTTAATAACTCTTCATTTGGGTTGTTCAATGGACTCATTCTCTAACGAGCACCTGTGCCTTATCTCCGACTTTGCCAGGTCAAATGACTATGAGATCATCATTACCCTTTAGGGTAAGCCTAAGACACAATGGTCTGGCCGATGTGCCGATATCCTTTTCTCGACACATCTATGACCACGAATGTTTTTAAGAATTAAGTTTCTATTGGTTATTCACTTCCCATAATCGAGATCTACATCTAGATATGCGATGACCTCACTCAAAGTCTAGGGAAATTATCCAAATATTCAATTCATAGAATTTATACTAGGACACTTATTACCATTTATATTTACGAACAAGATGTTATATTAGGATAAATTGCCTCAAGGGCATATATCTCCCTACATCTCCCTCTAACACTTAGGCTATTTATCTCGGTATCTCATACCGCTATAGCATATCAGTCACTACGGACGTTCATATGTCAAGCCTAAAAGGGATCTGCTAAAAGGGATATGTAGTTTAATGGAGTCTTATTTATTAATACATCACTTGATCACGCATGGTTGATCCTTCAAAACTGTCTTTGGATCTCATCGAATGGTTTTCCTTCTTGTACAGCTAACGATTAGCATACGCAACTTGATGTAATGTTTATCATTCCTACAAGTCCGTCATATCGTAGCATATTCCAATTATTCTTGTGTCAATTATGTCAAGTACATTAATGACACCATAGTTTCTATATCTTTGACATAATCAAAACTCTTTTGATTTGATGTCACATATAGACGTTTTATAATTTGGAACTTTTACTTAGTCACAAAACGGAACTAAGTGATATGCTCGCTCCCACTAACTTTGTGAACCGTCTGGTTAAAAACTTTAACTTAAATTTCTAAATCTTATTTGGAATATTTATTAAGCATAACCAGCCCATTTATGCTGAATTAATTAAAGTGGAATGTATCAGTGTCAGGTTTGTTGAGTATTGGACTTCTCCCTACTTGGTGTTAATGATGAGAAAACATAACTACTTGTGACTAATCCCCTATTTTGTAGTTAATCCATTACCTAAGCTTATTATGAAGATCTACTTGCAATGGATGACACTCAAAGTTCATTGAAGGCAAATGAAATGGATTGGATGATCGTGGATGGTGTTTGAAGCTCCATGAAGACTTCAAGATCAAACGTTGGATAGAAGAGAGCATTCGTCAATGTAAATTTCTTTCATCTCTTCTAGTATGTAGCTTTGAAGTAGAACATTGATGGAGCACACACAATCCTCATTTCAGTCTTAGGACATCAATAGATCAATTGTCCTTAGACTCCAATTCATTTCTCTTTTGATTGTGTCTGTATTGTTTATAACAGTCGACTGCTGAACACTTTACAGTCGCCTGTCTCAAAAGCAGTCGACTGTGTTTTGTTCTACAGTCGCTTGTTATGCACAAACTTTTACAATCTAGTTTTGGGCTTCTCTGTCTTATTTCCCACAGGCGACTCATGAACGATTTATAGTCGCCTGTCCAAGTGACAGTCGACTGTGTTTTGTGAATCAGTCGCATGTCTGTCATTTGCCCAAACTTTGTTGATATGTCTTTTACGGCCAATCGACTAATGTTGAATATACAATCGACTATCCATTGGATCAATCGACTGTCTATGCTGCAACAGTCGTCTGTCTGTGAGCCAATTTGTTGACTCAGCTCTCTGGAAATTCTCAGGGTATTTGACAGTTGTCTATATAAGGATTTACAGTCCCTTGTTCTGATTAATAGTCGACTGTTTTATCCTCATCAGTCGTCTGTCCTGTTATCTCAGAAGATTTCCAGAATTCTTCAACTTACCCATCTTTCGGCCAGTCGCCTGTAGAAGGATTTACAGTCGCTTGTTGGTTTAACAATCGACTGTCTATGCTTCATCAGTTGACTATCCACGTGATAAGTTACCGTTATGAATTCTCACCTACCCTTGCTGACTGTGCAACAGTCGACTGTGGTTTCTTCAACAGTCGACTGTCGCGAGCGCAGATTCTATCCGTTGAGATTTTTTTCACGGATTCCTAAAGGGTTTTTGCCTAATCTGTTTTGTGGATTTGAGAAACCTATATAAGGGGCTTTTACTGCTCCATTGAAAGGTTACTAGGCTATTGCAAAATCTCTCAAGCTTTCATTCTCAAGTCTAAAAGCTCTCGTATCCAAAGCCCTAAGAATTCCAATCTTTGATCTATTGCTCTCCAACCTAAAACCAAAGAGTTATCTTCTAGGCATTTGGTGTAGTCAAGAGAAATGGCTTTCTCCTCTCTTCCAAGAGAGTCTCCAACACACAACACACTTCTCCTTCAAGTTCTACTTCAAGGCATAGGTGATTGTAAGTGTTGGTTTTCATATTTCATAACTTTCGTTATTTGAATTTGCTCTCGGGTTGTGAGAGTGGTGTGCTTGCTCCCAAGTTGTGGGAGTCAAGGTCAATCGATTGTATTTCGATTTCACTTATAGGGTTGCTACAAGTGGGTTTTAAGGAAACCTCAAGTTAGGGTTCTAACTTGAGTATCCGGAGGTATCCGGGTGGAAGGGACGTAGGATTACCGGAAACAAGTCGGAAAGTGACTTGGGTAATCCGAACCCTTGAAACATCTCTGCGTTTGCGTGTGTTTTATTTTGGGTTTTATTTCTATTCTGCATTATTTTGTTGGATTGCATTTAAATTAGTGTAACTATCTTTTTAAATTGCATAAACACTATTCAACCCCCCTTTTAGTGTTTTCCCCATAGACAGGATCCTTACAAGGTTTGATTTGACGAATAAGTCATATCAAGATCCATCTATAGGAGTCTTGATGACAACTTACTCAATCAAAACTTCCTACACTGTTATTTCTTTTAACTGCATTAATCTTCTAACTTGAAGTATTAAATGCAGTCCAACAAGAACTATTCTCATTTTGCATATAATTAAGATCACATCTAATTTATACGCTCCTGGGACTTACTCATTATTAAGGATTAGTTAAAAGTATACCGACAGCTCAAATTAATCTAATTAACTCAGAAGCATCCATGACAGCTCAAGAAAATTATTCACCAACTTAGATAGCCATACACAGCAATTTAAACAGCCATTCACAACAAATCATATTATCAACCACATCATATATTCCCAAGATATCAACGATTTCATCCAGAAATGAAAAACTTGTTCATCGCAGAAACTTTGAGTGACAATCACTCAATCATTGTTTTTAAACAAACTTTCGATACATTTATTCAAAATAAAAAGTATCGTTCGCTTCTCAATATCTTCTAAAGTCCCTAGACGGCCCCAACATCAACGATTATTCCGATGCCGACCGTGGTGGGAACTTCTTCCATCCTTTGCTTCATGCACCTGTAGACAATATACAGATGTCGTAGTAATCATACTGGTATCTTATACCATGTATCAAAGATTTTATGAAAATTTATATGCTCTTAAATAAGATTTGTACCTGAGGTAGAGTGTAACGACCACTTTTCGTTGTACGTTTTTCGTGCACGTGCTTTTGGCCGTGCACGTGTTTATTTTAGACTTTATTCGTTTGTGAACACTTTTGTGTGATATGCCGTTGTGAACGTCTCTAAGAGTATTAAATAGTGGCACTATCTTGGAACGACATTTCTCGAGTCGTTTCCCACAATTTAATCTAACTCGATGAGACGTGACGATTTTCACTTTTGGCGGGAGACGTTTCTATTTTTATTTTCGTCGTCCGACGTCGAAATTGAGATCCGTCTTCTTAGTTAGCTCACTTTCATCATCACGATCACCCCGATATTTATTTTATCATTTTTGGAGTTCATTTGACCACTTTTATATTTTTAACAAGGTAATATTTTTAATAATTAATTTTTATATTAATTTCGGCCAAAGAAAACTTATTTGAGTTTTAAACGTATTAAAGAATTTTTGAGCCAATTTCCAGCTCATTTGGACCGAGTCAAATCCTTGGGTGAGTTGGAGAAGTTGAGTTTCAAATTTTAAATTATTTTAAACTCCTAATCTCATTAGGATTAGCCCTAGACCTAGTCAACCCATCTACACTATATAAACAACCTTTAGGAAGACCTATTTTCGCAAGAAAATAACCCTAGCCACTTCCAAAACCCAAATTTGACGTTGCGACGAATCGTCGCAACGTTGCGGCAAGCAGCTGCCGCACGACCGAAGAAACGAGGCCATTTTCCCCGCTCCGACCGATGCTTCAGCCCGCACCAAGCTTGCACAGCCGCCCGCTCCGTCCCCCGCTCCGACCGAGAGGATCTCTCGGTCAGACCGTGAGACCCGCCCGCTCCGCACGCCCGCTCCGCTCCGCACCAAGCCCCGCACCAAAGCCGCTCCGTTCGCCCGCATCGCTCCGTGCCCGACCGAAGCAACCGCCCGCTCCCCTCTTCGTTGCAACGTTGCAACGTTGCGACGACCCGCCTAGCACCCGACCGGCGCTGTCTCCCGCTCCGACCGAAGCAAAGCCCCGCACCAAGCTCCCGCCCGCTGCCGCGACCGACCAAGCGCTGTGCAGCGCCCGTTCCTAGCGCCAGACCGAGAGGATCTCCCGCATTGGCTGTGTACGACCGAGGGCCAAACGTCGCAACCCCGCACCCGTCGCACCACTTGCCTCCGTGGGCCCCCCAAGTTCTCCAGAGGTATTGTGGGTCCCCCATAGGTCCCTAGGACTACTGTGGGCCCCACCTAGGTGTTTTCTCTCCGACGATTCACCGTGCACGACGTTGCGACACGTCGTAGCCCGTCGTCGCACGTGCTAGCTTTGAAATCTGGACTCGTCGCTCCGGTTGATGCTCTGAACGTTCCAGCGAGAAATCTATATTGGAATCAGGACTTGGAGCGCGTTCTCTTATTCCAACCCCCGGTGTCGCTACCCGACGCCAGTGTAGCTTTCGCGTCGTGTTGAGGTAACGCTTTGCACCCCTAGGACCCCCAACCCAATGCATGCTAATCAAGACTAAAATCAGTATTTTTAAAGTATTTTAAATGTTTTAAATTCACTAATCAAGATTAATAATATGGACTTTAGGCCGGTGGACTTGTGCACGTAGGATAATTGTGATTTTTGGACTCATTGGACGGTGTGCTCAGACGTTGTACTTGCAGGCAAGTGAAACTTGCCAAATCTTGCTTAGGGCCATGTTTTTAGGCCACTTCCTTGTTTTTAGCGTAAAAGAGACTAGTCAGTGAAATGATAGCTGGCTAGACGCCTATTTGATCTAGTTTGACAACGAAACTAGATCCGTCACCTAATTGATCTAGCTTGACAACGAAGCTAGATCCAACCCTTTAAACTTGTTGTTCATGCATACTAAACTGTCACGTTTACTTTCCTTACATGTACGCACTTTTAACTGCCATGCATTGCATCTTACATGTCATCCAAATTGATTGTTGCATCGTAGCACACGCTACAAAATACTTGTACAATCCGTGTTTCCGTGTTTTCGGCTAGGTGCACCCCTAGGCCATCATGTTAAAACACTTCCTGGCTCGTGATCCAGAAGCGGGCCTCATGTGTTGGTTGAAAACCAATGCCCGATACACGTGGAGGGGTAGGGATAAACAGCCACCTGAGCTTAGGAGTGGCCCAATCAGCCCTCTAGCCAGAAGGCGGAATCTCTGTGCACGAGGTGCTTACTTTCCTTGTCTTGTACTTGTCTTGTGAATGATTCATGTAATACTTGTCATCCATGCCATGTTTAAATGCCATGCTCGTACCTTACTTTACTTTACTTTACTTTACTTATTGCACTCATACTTTAACTGCCATGTCATTGCATTCATGCTAGAACTGCTAGGTTGCTTTACTTTTGCCTACTTTCAGTTTCCTTGCACAAGTCTCTTGTAGACTTGCTGACATGTGCCCCTTGCTCTTTTGGGTGTCACATGTTAGACCCTGTGCCAGAGACCGTTGCTGAGTACGTGGTGTTTTGCTGACGCTGAGTCTGAGTCCATGTCTGCCCAGGAGGAGTTTTGTGGACACCGGTGACCTTTCTTGGTGACTTGCTGAGCTTTCTTTTGTTCTAGGTTTTGTTGTTAGTTGTCGGTGCGTGGCACCTTGGTTTTGTACGTTATACTTTTGTTGGCCATGTTTGGGCCTTTAGTCCCTTTTCTTTTAGCCTGGTGGATTTTTCTGTGATGTTGAAACTTATTTTATGGATATTCTGAGATATCTCTTTTGTCTCATTTCATTATTACTATCTTTGTTTCATTCGCGTTGCAAGGACCTGCAGTTTTAAATTTGATTGACGCTTATCGGACTTGCAGCTTTGTAGCTTCAAGTCTGAGCGGACCTTCTCACGCTTCGTCTCCATATTTTTGGGAAGCGGGGCGTGACAGGTTTTGTTGGTGGCCCATGCAGGTCCAGTCTTGCAATTGCGAATTAACGAAACAACGATAATAACGGAATGTCCATTAAATAAATTGCAACATCCGAGTCAGAAGCCCTGAGTCTAGTCATTTTCCTATGTCACTAGGTGGTAAAGACTTAGTTAGACGTCTGTGCTTGCTAGTTAGAGGCCTCTGATTGTTAGTTAGACTCCCTGTCAGTAATTGATTTAATCTTCATAGGAGTTACCTCAGTGGTCCTTGTCTACCTCTGACCATATTAGACTTCTAGAATTTCCTTTAGTCGTTCGCTTGGGTTCATCGATTTCGGACCAAGCTGAACGTATTTCTTTACTGTCTAACCTTTAGAAGTCTTAGCGCTTAGTTTTTAATCTTTAGTTGGTCGACCGTAGGAGTTTCCGTAGACTTTCCTGATTCGCATCCTAGGCGTATGTATGTTTTGATCACCTGACCAATTTCCTTGCCTCGATCCACGAGATCGCCTCATGACAATCGTCGTCAATCTTCGAACCCCTCCATTTCAAACCTTGAATCTTCTGAAAGTATTTTTCGATTTCCTCTTTCCTAAGTTTAAGTTTGTTCAAATTTTAATATATATATATCTTATATTTCATACTCCTTCGTTGCCTTGAACTCTTAAAACTTTTTCGAAATTTTGAATACTAGCTTATGGTATTTTCCCAGCCTACACTTTTTGTACCTATGAAAATACACTTTCCCTTTCATATATTAATTTTATTTTGAACCGTACTTTTATTTTGTCCACTTCGACTTATAATTTCCTTTATTATTATGCCTTTCAAACGACACATAGCGCTTCCTTTTAATATACTTTTCAAGTCACCTGGGATTTTAGTTTTCAGCCAGTCGATTTTATGCTCGACGTTTTCTCTACTTCAAATTTTTGCAAAATTATTATTTCATAACCACTTCCTGATTTAGACCCTCCATGATTTGATTTTAAAGCTTTGCTATCAGTTTTGATAATCCTACTACTAAGTTATTATTATTATCTTTCCGCTCACCATACATACTTTCAATTATTTTTATATCCGTACCAAACTTGTTGTGCTCGTATATTAAGAACCTTGTGTAAATAAGATTCTCATTTTTGGCAAACCCGGGTTCTCTAAAAGTAGTTTCAATATTGATTATTTTAAATTTTCCATAGCCTAAAAGTTTTGAAAGCATTTAACATGAGTTTAAATTCTTCCGTTACTTGATTTCATTCCTTGACTTTCAAAACTCTTGACAACATTATATTAAATTACTGACGTATAAATTTTCTAAACCACGTCCTTAATATTCGTGTAAATGATTTTACTTCCTTTTATAATGATTTTTTAAACCAATAGACCATTTTCTCTTATTATGAATGTTCGACTCAAATTTATTTTGAACAACTCATTTTATCGATCTCCAAATATTTCTTTCAGACTGGGATTTCAACTTTTGAGGTACAACAGTCTTCAGATTTCGCGTATTTTAGCTTATGCTATTTACCCTATTTCTTTTCCCCCTCCTATATAAGCATCACTACATCTCCCTTTTCCCTCAACCTAAACATCACCTTTGAGTCAATGTTTCGTCAAACCAAGCTGTCTCCTTGTATTTGTCCTATCTGAACTCGTGCTTATCGATCCTTCCCTCGTCACGCTTTCGACCTCGACCTCCCTTTATTGCCTAGGCTTTAGTGCCCGTCAATGTCTGTGTCAAGTCTAAGTTGTTAGTAGGCCCTTGGACCTTTGTGAGGTGTCGTAGTGCACGCACCTAAGTTGTGTACGTGGGCTTGAATGAGTATACCCCCATAGTATATTAATACTTGCCTAATGAGTGATATATATATATATATACTCGGAGTGATTTGTGATATTATGAAGTTGTTTGTGTGTTAGTGGTTATAGATTTGTGTGTGGTTAGCTATACCATACTAGGGGTGCATGTGTATATAAGAGCTAGTGTTGGAATATCTAATGGAGTGTATGTAGTTAGAGATACTTGTAATGGTTGAAATAAAATGATTGGTAAAGCTATGTGTATGTTAGGTTGTGATAATAATAGGTGGATGTATAGTTAAGTGAGTAGGCCTATTATATGACCTGTATGCTAGTACGTGTGAGTATGTGCTTGTAGGTAGATATATATAGTGTTTAGGCGTAAGTAGTTATGTTTTGTTGCCGGAGTATATAGGTAATATGCATATGATAGTAGAATTATAATTTTGATTGGTATTGCTTGCTTTGTGGGATGTTGTATGCGTGTATACCGTGAGGTATACACGACTATTGCACATCTTAACTATGTATGTATAGGTGTTGGTATACTAATTATAGGTAGTAGGCTATGGTGTGAATATATATGTTACATGTGTGTGACTATACGATGAATACGTATGCATGTATTAGGGAGTGTATTATAAGTATACATGTGCTGATGTCTGTATTATTATTATTATGGTATATAGAGTGATTGAACTATGTAAGTATTACCTGACTAAATATTAAGTCTGATTGACTTATGGTATGCATATGGTTGTATTGGTAGACATATATATATATATATATATATAATGGAGTGGTATTGGTATATGTATGAATGCCGTGTTACGTACATAGAATATTCTGATATGTGTACTGAGTCTCACTCAAGCTTGAGTGGGTATACTCTAAGAATATTGAATGTATATTTGTAGTTGAATATAGAAATGTTTGATGTATGTATAGTGATAGGAGTGGTTGTGCCTGGTTGTGTTACACACATGATTGTGGGTCGCTACACCAGTATATAGTTATAGGTGTTGGTCTTGTGGTATAGTTATTTACTAAGGACTTGCTTGTGTGCTAGCTAAACTAGGTGCATAGATGTGCTAAATATATAGTGGTGTGAATGGTATGCGTAAATGAAATGTTAGCGTGTATGGGTGTGCACCATGCACGGGTAAGTATGTGCTTAGTTATAGGTATTGATGACTACGATATATGTGGCGTGTCGTAAATACAGTTATAGGACCGTATGCGATGAGAATATATGGTGAACTATTTACATGCATTGAATGACTATATATTGTGAAACTATAGTAGTGGTGAATATATATATATAGTGAAACTGGATTTAATTAATGGTATGGTGTGACTACATGAGTTGATGCGTTGGATGTATACTAGGAAATATTATAGGGTAGTATACCCTTGATGTTTGTGCATAGGTAGCTATATATACGTAGAGCAATGATTGTATTGGCTAAGTGTGAGACTATCCTTATGTGAGTATCTGAACTATTGTTTTGTACTAGGTAAGTAGTAGTTATATAAGGGATGTATGTTTATATATATATGATTGAAATACATGTATGAAGTTGACTGACTATAATAGGTATAAGTATATGACGTACGTGAATATATGTATATATATACGTGTTGGTAGTGTTAATGTTTGACTACCTAGTGCGTATATGAGCACCTGTAATGACTATACCTGGTTTGAATTATTATGTGACTTGACTGGGGTAGTTACTAGAGCGATTAGATATGTTAGAAAGTCCGAGGACGGACTTTATTCTAAGGTGAGGAGGATGTAACGACCACTTTTCGTTGTACGTTTTTCGTGCACGTGCCTTTGGCCGTGTACGTGTTTATTTTAGACTTTATTCGTTTGTGAACACTTTTGTGTGATATGCCGTTGTGAACGTCACTAAGAGTATTAAATAGTGGCACTATCTTGGAACGACATTTCTCGAGTCGTTTCCCACAATTTAATCTTACTCGATGAGACGTGACGATTTTCACTTTTGGCGGGAGACGTTTCTATTTTTAGTTTCGTCGTCCGACGTTGAAATTGAGATCCGTCTTCTTAGTTAGCTCACTTTCGTCATCACGATCACCCCGATATTTATTTTATAATTTTTGGAGTTCATTTGACCACTTTTATATTTTTAACAAGGTTTATAATATTTTTAATAATTAATTTTTATATTAATTTCGGCCAAAGAAAATTTATTTGAGTTTTAAACGTATCAAAAAGAATTTTTGAGCCAATTTCCAGCTCATTTGGACTGAGTCAAATCCTTGGGTGAGTTGGAGAAGTTGAGTTTCAAATTTTAAATTATTTTAAACTCCTAATCTCATTAGGATTAGCCCTAGACCTAGTCAACCCATCTACACTATATAAACAACCTCTAGGAAGACCAATTTTTGCAAGAAAATAACCCTAGCCACTTCCAAAACCCAAATTTGACGTTGCGACGAATCGTCGCGACGTTGCGGCAAGCAGCTGCCGCACGACCGAAGAAACGAGGCCATTTTCCCCGCTCTGACCGATGCTTCAGCCCGCACCAAGCTTGCACAGCCGCCCGCTCCGTCCCCCGCTCCGACCGAGAGGATCTCTCGGTCAGACCGAGAGACCCGCCCGCTCTGCACGCCCGCTCCGCTCCGCACCAAGCCCCGCACCAAAGTCGCTCCGTTCGCCCGCATCGCTCCGTGCCCGACCGAAGCAACCGCCCGCTCCCCTCTTCATTGCAACGTTGCAACGTTGCAACGACCCGCCTAGCGCCCGACCGACGCTGTCTCCCGCTCCGACCGAAGCAAATCCCCGCACCAAGCTCCCGCCCGCTGCCGCGACCGACCAAGCGCTGTGCAACGCCCGTTCCTAGCGCCAGACCGAGAGGATCTCCCGCATTGGCTGTGTACGACCGAGGGCCAAACGTCGCAACCCCGCACCCGTCGCACCACTTGCCTCCGTGGGCCCCCCAAGTTCTCCAGAGGTATTGTGGGTCCCCCATATGTCCCTAGGACTACTGTGGGCCCCACCTAGTTGTTTTCTCTCCGACGATTCACCGTGCACGACGTTGCGACACGTCGTAGCCCGTCGTCGCACGTGCTAGCTTTAGAATCTGGACTCGTCGCTCCGGTTGATGCTCTGAACGTTCCAGCGAGAAATCTATATTGGAATCAGGACTTGGAGCGCGTTCTCTTATTCCAACCCCCGGCATCGCTACCCGACACTGGTGTAGCTTTCGCGTCGTGTTGAGGTAACGCTTTGCACCCCTAGGACCCCCAACCCAATGTATCACGACCCGCTTCCCTAAAATGGAGGCGAGACGTGAAAAGGTCCGCACGAGAGTGGAGCTGTGAAGCCCCAAACCCGATAAGCGTCAATAAAACATAAGCAGGTCCCTGTAACCACAAACGGAGCAACAATAATAATAAAAGGAGAGACAGAAATAGAATTCTCATATCTCATAATTTGTCCAACGTGATAATTAAGTTCAACATCCAGAAAAGCCACCAGGCTAAAAGAAAGAGTCTAAGGCCCAGAACAAGGCCAACAAAAGCAACGACATAACAAGGTATAGGTGCCACGCATCGACAACAAAACAGCAGTCTAAACAAAAGTAAAACACAACGAAGACACTAGGACTGGTCCCCAGTGTCCACGTACTCCCCGTCAAACACAAGCTCGGGCTCGGCGTCAGCAAACACCTCGTCCTCAACAAGGTACTCAGGCTCAGGATCTAACATGTGTCACCCAAAAGAGTAAAGGGGCACATGTCAGCAAGTCTAAAAAGACTTGAGCAAGGAAACTGAAAGTAAGGCAACTAGCAACCTAGCAGTTATAGTATGCATGACATGTCAGTTATAACATGAGTGCACAATCAAGACATGGCAAGACAATTTGTACAAGAGAACAATCATCGGGACAAGACAAGAGTATCCACGCTACTAACAATCTCAATCAATTCACTAGTCACGTTTCACGTTGTTTTTGTAGATGTTTACGCCTTACAGCTGAATGGTGTCACATTCACGCTGATTGGCCGCTTAACAACTACCCCAAACCCAGAGTTTACGCCTTACCACTGCAGTTGCTGATCGGGCAGACTCCCAGTTGATTGGCCGCTTAACTCTTACCCCCAATACCCACACGTAATCGAGCCAGGGTCCCCGCACATGAGCTCAGCAAGTGAGCCGGGGTTGCCCCGCACGGGAGCTCGCATTCTTAAACATTTGGCGTAGGGGTGCACCTAGCCGGAAACAAGCAATTCGGGCATTGGCTATCAACCAACACATGGCCCGCTTCTGGAACACGAGCCAGGAACACATGCATTGTACCGAAGCTACGCAATCACAGAAACACTTAAAGAATGCAATGACACGACAATTAATTTGCGTACCGTTAATGGAAAGTAAACATGACATGGTAAGTGTGCAACATGATATATGTCGGAACTAGCTTCGTTGTCAAGCTAGTTCCCCAATTTGCGCCTAGGCGAGTATCAATTCGTCGCCTAGCCTCTTTTACGCCTACAACAAGTAAATGGCCTAAAACATGGCCTAAACCCTAAGTGGCAAGTTTCACTTGCCTAGCACCGAGGATGACGATCACGAAGGTTCGTCTCGCGGATGCTAATCTACGGGGGAAATCGCTGTTATGGGGAAACAATCATCAAACAACATGAAATTTCATTAGGGTTTCATAAAAATACAAATAGGTTATGAAAACATCGAGAGATCGATTTCTTACCGAGAGGAGGCGGAAGAAACACTCCGGAGAACCCTAGGACCAGATCTGGAAACCAATGGACAAATTTGGAGAACTAGGGTTTTGGGGGATTTTTGGGATTTGATGAGATTTTGGGGGAAATGAGAGGTGGAAAGAGTTGATGGAGGGTTTAGATGATGGATCTAGGGCTTGGGATGAAGGAATAAGGCTTGGAGGAAGATGGGGGCTCAAAGGGGGAGATTTTAGGGTTTTGGGTCGAGTGGAGGAAGAAGAAAACATTTGGGAGGGGTATAAATAGGTTGGGCTGGCGGCTGCCCAGAAATTAGGGTTTTTACACAGATTAGTCGGTCAAAGAGCAACCACTGACCGACTAGTTTGGCAACTAGTCAGTCGGTCGACCAACGCAGACCGACTAAGTGTAAACAGTAACTTCTAAACGAAAATAGGATTTAGATTTAGTCGGTCCATGAACAAATACTGACCGACTAGTTTAACATCTAGTCGGTCGATGAACGTTCTTAGACCGACTAAGAGTGAACAGTATTGATACCAAAAATAAGTTGAAGAGTTAGTCGGTTAAAGAAGCATTGCTGACCGACTAGTTTGCAACCTAGTCGGTCAACCAACGTTCTTAGACCGACTAACGATAAACAGTAACTCTTGAATAATTTAGAAAGCCAACTAGTCGGTCCAAGAAGGATTGCCGACCGACTGGATCGTCATCTAGTCGGTCGGTGCCCCTTCTTACACCGGCTAACGTGCACCAAAAGTTCCGATACGGAGCGTGGAGCTCCGGGATCGATTCCTAAGACTCCTAGGCTTGATCTAATAGTAAGATACGACCGTTATGAAGCCCGTCACGAATGACTTGCTTCGAAATCGACGATCCTAAGGAAGAAACGAGAAAACACGACGGAACGATCGAAAATGAAAGTTACAGAGACGAAAACCGCACATGAGGAGAAAATCCACCAAAACATATATTATATTATAATAAATCCAGATACAAGGAAACCAGTCGTTACACAATGCATGCTAATCAAGACTAAAATCAGTATTTTTAAAGTATTTTAAATGTTTTAAATTCACTAATCAAGATTAATAATATGGACTTTAGGCCGGTGGACTTGTGCACGTAGGATAATTGTGATTTTTGGACTCATTGGACGGTGTGCTCAGACGTTGTACTTGCAGGCAAGTGAAACTTGCCAAATCTTGCTTAGGGCCATGTTTTTAGGCCACTTCCTTGTTTTTAGCGTAAAAGAGACTAGTCAGTGAAATGATAGCTGGCTAGACGCCTATTTGATCTAGTTTGACAACGAAACTAGATCCGTCACCTAATTGATCTAGCTTGACAACGAAGCTAGATCCAACCCTTTAAACTTGTTGTTCATGCATACTAAACTGTCACGTTTACTTTTCTTACTTGTACGCACTTTTAACTGCCATGCATTGCATCTTACATGTCATCTAAATTGATTGTTGCATCGTAGCACACGCTACAAAATACTTGTACAATCCGTGTTTCCGTGTTTCCGGCTAGGTGCACCCCTAGGCCATCATGTTAAAACACTTCCTGGCTCGTGATCCAGAAGCGGGCCTCATGTGTTGGTTGAAAACCAATGCCCGATACACATGGAGGGGTAGGGATAAACGGCCACCTGAGCTTAGGAGTGGCCCAATCAGCCCTTTAGCCAGAAGGCGGAATCTCTGTGCACGAGGTGCTTACTTTCCTTGTCTTGTACTTGTCTTGTGAATGATTCATGTAATACTTGTCATCCATGCCATGTTTAAATGCCATGCTCGTACCTTACTTTACTTTACTTTACTTTACTTATTGCACTCATACTTTAACTGCCATGTCATTGCATTCATGCTAGAACTGCTATGTTGCTTTACTTTTGCCTACTTTCAGTTTCCTTGCATAAGTCTCTTGTAGACTTGCTGACATGTGCCCCTTGCTCTTTTGGGTGTCACATGTAAGACCCTGTGCCAGAGACCGTTGCTGAGTACGTGGTCTTTTGCTGACGCTGAGTCTGAGTCCATGTCTGCCCAGGAGGAGTTTTGTGGACACCGGTGACCTTTCTTGGTGACTTGCTGAGCTTTCTTTTGTTCTAGGTTTTGTTGTTAGTTGTCGGTGCGTGGCACCTTGGTTTTGTACATTATACTTTTGTTGGCCATGTTTGGGCCTTTAGTCCCTTTTCTTTTAGCCTGGTGGATTTTTCTGTGATGTTGAAACTTATTTTATGGATATTCTGAGATATCTCTTTTGTCTCATTTCATTATTACTATCTTTGTTTCGTTCGCGTTGCAAGGACCTGCAGTTATAAATTTGATTGATGCTTATCGGACTTGCAGCTTTGTAGCTTCAAGTCTGAGCGGACCTTCTCACGCTTCGCCTCCATATTTTTGGGAAGCGGGGCGTGACATAGAGACATCACCATGCCCCTTCTTTTCTGCAAGGTAGACCTTGCAATTCCTCTTTCAATGACCCGGCTTGTGGCAGTGGAAGCATTCAGATTTCGACGGCACCCCTTTGTTCTTCTTTCCCTTTTTTTGCTTTCGCAGGTTGAAGGGCCTTCCTCTTCTTTCCCTTGCCCTTAGGCTGGTGAGAAGGGGCAGATCCGACAACCAGCGCTGTTGTTCGCTTATTCTCGATCTCCTCGAACTGTCGGAGCATGTTCAGGAGACCATGAAGATCCACTTCAGTGATGTTCATTATGAAACTCGTAATGGATGGGTTGAAGTCAAGGGTTAAAGATATAAGGATTATGTCCACGCTCTTTTCATTCTCGAGGACAAATCCTAGTTGGGCTGCATCCTCTATGTCACCGATCATCTTGATAACACGATCCTGCACATGGCCCATCGTCATCTTGGCTCCCCAAAGGTTGCAGGTGGCCTCAAACCTGGCAGCTCTAGAACGCTTGCCATACAATTCCTCTGCGTTCAGAAGCATGCTATGAACATCCATATGTTCGTGCTTCCTTTGCATGTCATTGGTCATAGAGGCCAGAGTAAGGCACATGGCCTTCTCTGCATCCCTTTGGTACTGCTTGTAGGCTTCCCTCTCCTCGTTGACGGCATCCTCGTCAGGCCTTTCCAGAGCGTCCTCCATCAGTATGTAGCCAATCCTGGCTAGCGAGAGGTCTAGCTTTATGTTCTTCAGCCAATCCTTGTAGTTCATCCCATCTAGCACGTTCTTCTCGATTATGAATTTTAATCCTGATTCCATACTACATTATTGATAGACATTGAATTAGCATATGTTCTTGTATAGTTTAAGAGGGTTTTATTAAACTATATTCTCCCACTATTTTTAAAGAATTTTTAAGCCATAATAATAAAAAATTTATTATAATTAAAATTTTGTGGGAGAGGGATCCAACCACCCTGAGCCTCACAATCTTGAGTGCGCTCAACAAGTTGTTTGACGCTGCAGTCGGTAGATGAACTCTTCATAAATCACATCACATATGACCCTATATTTAATTTTACCCCTAGCCACTTATGATCATGAGTGTGCCCATCCAAATCATAATGACTAGCCTAGTCAGACCCTTGTTTTCGTGTCTAGCTCAACTTGTGCCGGCGCTTGGTGTATTCACGACACGACAGTTTGGGTCAAGGCTAGACTACATCATATGTAATAAGAAGTTGGTTTCTATAAGGTTGCCCTGTCACAGCTTGGTGTGCTCAACAACTGTAACATGGATCCTATAGTTGCCAAACTCTAAAACAAGGAGGGTTACGTTTTATCTTGAAAAAGATTATTAATGTATCAGACTTAGGTATAGTTCAGGTGCCATATAATCATGATTCGTATCATTGCGGTCCAACGGACACAGCCAGGGAATTGACTAAGCCAGGATCACTTACCCCCAGTCTAGCTAGGGTGATCCAACAAACTTAGCCAAGCACATTGACCGGATCATGGTCCATTGAATAAGACTTATCATTTATATATGTGTGCCAAAAACTAAAAAGCTTTTATTAGAGCTAGTTAATCCTATTAACTAGTGAAATCCTTAAAATTCAAAATTTATTAAAATTCGTTAATAACTTTTATTAAGTCCTTATCAACTATAAGGTTCATTTGCATTAACGTGCTACCCTAATCATTATTAGGATTTTAATAAATACAGATTACAACACTTTAAAGTGTAGTCTTTTAATAAAAATTATTATTATAACGATTAAAATAATAATCATCGTTAAAAGGACTACCCTAATCGGGAATTAGGTATGAAAATGTTGTAACGATTTATTAAAACATAGCATGTCATTTAAAATTCATCTTATAAATTTTAAAGAGGTATTAATGGCTAACCTAAAAGGTTTCTTGAATTATCATATAATCAAGCAATAATTTAGAATGGCCATTAATCATAAACTACGCTAACATTATCGCATAAAATTAGGTATCCAACTATTTAACAATTAAATAGAACAACATATTAAAATTTATCTAATAAATAATTAATATATATTCTTATAATTTAACACTTTAAATTAAAAGCATGATTTTAAAACATTAAAATTTTATCTAATAAAAATAACAGTTTCATAAAAAATTATCGCATACTTTTTTATTTCAAAACTTTGTTTTAAAATCATCATAAAATTTTTTCTTGTTTCTAAAAACAATTTTTAAAACATTTCAAATAAAAGGGATTTTCATTTTAACAATATCGCATAAAGTTAAAATTTTTATATGCATTTAAAAAGCATTCAATCATTTAATAATAACGAAGTCCTTAAATCAACATGCAAACCTAATGCTCTGATACCACTGAAGGGTTTTGATGGACCCTTAGGGCACTATTCTATGCTCGTCCTACGTCAGATGGACGATAGAAACAGAAAAAACATGCAGCGGAAATAAATCGTTAAACAATTTAACGAGCAACCCTAAGGAAACAAGACCATAAGGCATGTCTCTGCTAACTTGGGATGGATCTGGCCATCCTAAGAAAGATCTAAACTACTGTGACATAGTTAAAAAAAGCTAATTAAACCACATACCCGGAACTTTGCTTACACCGGCAAGGTGTACCGAATCGCCTTCTGCTCCCCGAAGCCGCCTCTGCGCACACGAACCAATCCACCCGAAGCTAGCCGACACCGTGCCTCTGGGCCAACCACTTGCCAAAGAAGATTTCACTTGAGCGCGATCCGACGTCTTAGACTTCGGATCGAATCCAAATCATTTTCGTCGTTTTGCTAGAACGAACGCGAAGGAAACAGAAGAAAATGGGAGAGAATAATTTTCCGTCTCGAATTGAGCGTGCTCAAAATTTTTTGGAGCGTCTCAATTTTAGAGACTTGGTGCGAGTTTTCAAGGAGAGTGTTGGTCCCTATTTATATAGGAGGCCGGGCCTCCCATTCTCATCATATCTGATGTGGGACTAAATTAAAATTGTAGAATTAATTAAGTTAGTTTGTCTTTCATAAAGGCTAAACTTTAACGAATTAATCTCCCTCACCATTCAGCTTCAGAAGTGATACACCATATCATTTCGAAGAGCTATGAACGGTGAACGCATAGAAAAAAAACGGCGACTTCGTTTAACTCCTCAAACAATTGCTCAAAGTTGAGCAAAAATTCACAATTCGGCTGATTTCGTAGCCGTCTCAACCCTCCTAGGGTTTCTGGAAAGTGGGCTCAGTAGGTGGGGCCCACTGGCCAGCTGGGCGCACCCTTTGGCCGTGCCCAGTTAGAACTGGGCGCCAGCCCCACCTGGCACGCGCGGGCTGATCCACCCGCTACAGTGCGGGAGGGTCTGACCCGTCCGCACAGCGGGCACGCTGGCGCACTCGCAGAGCGGGCGGCTCAGCCTACCTGCCCGTAAAGTAAGTTGGCTCGCTCGCTCGCAAAGCAGGCAGGCTGTGCATGCCCTGCCCATTTGGGCAGGCTAGCCTAGTCCAACTGGGTTAGGTCAGACCAGAACTGGGCAAAAAGCCCAGTTCTGGCCATTTGAGCCATAACTTGAGTTCTACAACTCCGATTATGCTGATTTCAGATTCGGTGGAAAGCATGGTTCGAATGGAACTATCCCAAAGAGCCATCTATCCCTTTCTATGCGTTATATGTTTCAAATTTTCATCATAAACTATTTACGATGTACTTTAAACCTATTTGCATCATAGGCAATAATCCCATTCAGCATTCTACGAATGCTGAAGTCGTAAACATTTTGCGACATTATTAAATCTCATTTAATTGTCAAAAACTTATGCGACCTTATTAAATCCTTTTTAATATAGGTCGACTTAATGTCACTAACTCTTTTAGTGACTTTAATTATTCTCGTGTCACTGAGTGCACTCATCCTAAATTCTTCCTATTACTAAGACGCGAACCGAACTCGGTGTGAGACCCTACAGCCTGACCCTATGACAGGTTGGGGCTCAAAACCTCTAGACGACAGTAACCACGAGTAGCAGGTGTCGTTCCTGTTTTAGAATCATACTTACGTGATTGACCCATCGACAAAAGTGTCATCGGGATCACTCTGACCGTGTCAGTGATGAATACCATAGTTTTAGTCCCTTCATCATAACTATGTCCCTGCATGGCCTAGGTTATGGTAAACCGTCAACCCTACTAGCCAGCATCGGTCAGTATACAATGGTGTTTGTTATATGTACGTTGTACATCCCACAACGTACCCCGGTCGAGGTTTAGCACAAAGAACCGTACTATGCCTGTGACACTAACTTCCCTTTAACGGAAGAGACAAATCCCATCTTAGTCATTTACTTACCTCGTATGCTTCAGGTGTCACCCAACCTAAAACCTTTTAGCAGGCATGGCCTCGAAGCTAGATCATAGATCTAAGTGACACTATTCACACACAGGTTCGTACACAGACTTCATGTCTTAAGGACCAACTTGCCTATCATCACTATAGAGTTATTAATGACAGTTTAGTTAAAGTTTAACCATTTAATAACTCTTCATTGGGTCATTCAGTGGACTAATTCTCTAATGATCATCTGTGCCTTGTCTCTAACTTCTCCAGGTCGAATGACTATGAGATCATCATTACCCTTTAGGGTAAGACTAAGAAACAATGGTCTGTCCGATGTGCCGATATCCTTTTCTCGACACATCTATGACCATGAACGTTTTTAAGACTTAAGTTCCTATTGGTCATTCACTTCCCATAATCGAGATCTACATCTAGATATGTGATGACCTCGCTCAGAGTCTAGGGAAATTATCCTAGTATTTAATTCATAGAATTTATACTAGGACAATTATTACCACTTATATTTACAAAAAAATGTTATATTAGGATACATTGCCTTAAGGGCATATATCTCCCAACACCTGGCTCGTTCATGCATAGCAAAGTGGTGGCAAGGTGGCGCTGGGTTAGCCTAAGGCAGGGGTGGATGATCGAGGAGTCCTTTGAGCGGCTAGTGCTAAAGGAAGGCAAATCGGAAATCCTCTCCAAAAAGCGTGTAGTGTAAATAGCGGGGGGAGTATCCGAGCCGGGAGTAAATGTGGTCTCGATGGTCAGGACTGCAGGCCACTGGAATAGGGTTCGGAGTCCCTCGTAAGTGAACTCCATCTCCACGTCCAGTATAGAGAATGCAATCCTCGTGTCGGTACGTCGAAGTGAGTCGAGGGCCTCTAGGGTCAAGCGAATGTAAGTCTTCTCCTGAAGCCCTAAAAATGCTCCCAACCCAGGTTCGTGTACATCTGCCTAACCCTGGGCAAAATGCCTAGTTGCTCTAAAGCTCCTAAGTCGGTGAATTGGTCGAGACGACTGGACGCCTAGAGAGATAGGCAAAAGCACGATGATGAGCGTCGTCTATACAGGTGATGCTGTAGGTCTTTAGGGGGCGTCTCGGGCTGTGGGGGTGGCAGGGGTGGTGCTGTGGGTATGGTCTGACTTGCGCGGGGGGGGGGGGGGGGGGGGGGGGGGGTGGGGGGTGGGTTCGTGTCCCGCTGCGGAGCCAGCAGCCTGGCGTTTCTTCCTGGAATATGGGGGTGAAGGAGATGATGGTGGGGATGGGGGTGGGAACACGTGTGGCGGTGTGTGGCCTAGCATGAAGGGCCCTCTACGAGGACTTCCTCTTGTTGGGAGGCTGTGGTGGAGGGGGTGGGGGTTGGGATGGTGGGGTGATAGTGGTGGGTGTGGTGGAAGTGTGTGGAGGTGATGTGGGTGTGGTGGAAGTGCGTGTGGTGGGGGAGATGGATGTGGTAGTGGTGCTGTGGGTGTGGAAGTGGATGTGGTGGTGGTGGTGCGATGCCTAGAGGAGGTTGGCTTGTGGGCCAACATATTTTGGCATGTGTGTTGTTGCTGGGATTGAGATGTGGATGGTCTGGAAATGGTGGTGGATATGTGTGTGTGTGGATGGCATGTATGGGGTGGGGTAGTGGTGGTGGATGTGCATATGATGCATGGTGAAGGTGCAGCAAAAGTGAGTGGAGGTGCCCTGGAAGTGGTGGAGGAGGAAGTGCATGGGGTGCCATGGAAGTGTGTGGAGGTTGAGTGCGTGTGGATGGGGTGGTGGATGTGCGTGGAGGTACCGTGGAATGTGGCAGAGATGGTGAGGATGACGATGAGCGGATGATGGCCATGCGAGGCATCGTGATCTCATACCACAAACGATATTATGTATATAATAAAAAATAATGAGAAGGGAAGAGTAGACCCTTAGCGATGCGAGAGCGTCGAATGCTATATCCTCGAGCGATGTGCCCCTTGTCGGCGCTGCAGTTCTGCCACGCGTCCCGCCAACCTGAAATTGAAATTGGGTGGTTTGGGGGTTGGGTGAGATCGGGGATGGGGTTACGTTCGAGGTGGAGGGGGGTTGCACTCGGGTTGAGAGAGGGGAGGATGGGTGGTGGCGCTTGGTGGGGGGTCAGTCGGTGGTGGTGGCGCTCGGGGTCGGGAGGGGGGTTAGGGTTTGGGGGCGAAGGGGGAGATCGGAGGGGAGGAGATGGGTTTAGGGTTTGGGGGTGCACGTGGGAAGAGGGAGGAGGGGGAGGGGATTGGAGGGGATGAGTATGAGTCGGAGGGGAGGAGATGTGGGAGGAGGGGGTCGGTGCTCGGGTGAGGGAGGATGCCGGGGGGGGTCGCTCGAGAAGAGTTAGGGCTCGGGGGGGGTGTGTGTGTGATCTGGGTCGCTCGCTCGAATTGTTCGAGCGAGCGACCCAAATGAACTTAAAGGATTTTTCCCGAGCGTTCGAGCGCTCGAGCAACCTATCTCCCCTTCGCTGGGTTAGTCGCTCGGCCGAGCGCCTTGTGCGCTCGGCTGAGCGATCTGAAATTTCAGCACTCACAGCCTTTAGCCCATCTTGTATTTCTTGCAGATTTGAATCTCAACTCCATGCTCATTCTTTTCTCTTTCGTTCGTCGTCGTGATCGCCAAATACCTACCAAAATCAACAAACCTCTGTTATTTATGGATTTGTTTTGAATTTCTATAATAAAAATCTAAAAAATCTAATTAAAACCGAAATGTGTGTAAATAGTCCAGGTTGCCTCACGTAAAGCGCTTGTTTAAGGTCATTAGCTTGACCCCTGCAGTTCAGTGAGGCGATATGTTGGGGGCATGCGAGATACGCCCATCATTCTTTCTGACCAACCATTGTGGGGCCGGTTGGTCGAACGCCTTCTTCGGACCCTTAGCGGCCCATCCATCCTCCTTCCTCTCCGGTGCTTGTATCTCTTTGGGGCGCCCCATAGACGCTGTAGCAACTTGGTTCCTGATTTTCATAACTTCCCCATCTAAACATAAATTTTACAGTCCATTACTAGACATTTCTGCAACAATTCATTTGTAGCATGGAACTGTAAACAGAATGACCCGAAAAATCTTAAAAGAGATGAATCTCATACTACTCGGATACCAGCCACACCATTTCAAGAAATCTCGGGGACCATTCAGCTCTAACATGTATGCTCTCTGATATAGGGTCGGAGTTCCAAGAACAATTTCTTCTTCTACAACAGCGTGAAGTTTCTGGATGAGATGGTATATACTTGCTATAGCCTGGATTGAAGAAGCCTTTGTGACTTGTACTGAAACTTTCAAAAACAATCACTCAAAAAAATGAAAAAAATGCATCAGTGGTGATTTTTGTTGTATGAAACGTCAAAATAAGATCCACAAACCTCAAGATCAATCACTCAAAAATGGAATTAGGGATTTGTTGTTGACAGCCTTTGACCTCCCTTCTTCCCGATCGCTTTCGACACCCCTTTTTGCCAACCTGAGAAACACAGCCATGCTGCGAGCTTCCAGCAAGTGAGGATGCAAAACATGATGGGAATCTACCTTACTGCGAGCTTCAAGCAAGATGCGGATTCAAAATATTTGCTTTCTGCGAGCTTCCAGCCAGAAATTAACCCTCTATTGCAAATATCTGTAAGTTGTTGACATCAAATTCAAAAACCAGCATGCCAACAAACTGAATGATAGCAAACTGAATGATATGAAGAAAGAAAAACACAAAAAAACAGGATGCAAAACAGGATACCTGCCTTGCACCTTGCTGCCTTGCGCCTTGCAAAACAGGATGCGAAACAGGATGGGAAGCTCTTGGGGAAACATGTGGGAAATGACTCTTGCTCTCTTGGGAAGATCAAATGCCTGTTGCTCTTCCCAAAAAACCCTATTGCTATACTGAAAATTGAATTACATCTATTTTAAGAGCACTTTTTGGTGGATCATCAGGATGGATACCGTCGTCGGCCAGGCTGCGACATATCTGAGAATGATTGCGTTTATCAGTGATGAGCACAATGCAAAAAGACAATGCACTAAGAGGACATGAGTCTATAGACAGAAGATATGTTATCTTTATCTATTCTGATAGAAGTTACTCATATCTACAGAGATACAGTCTATAATATGGTAGCACATTGGAGATGATACCATGATTATTTATAAACAAAAAAAGACACTGTCAGTATGATGATTCTGAGATGCTGTTAATGATAAAAGATTCATATAAAAAATATCCAAACACTAAAGTGTTCGTCATCACATTGATCAATTTCGCTTTTGACACACCTGTGTATTGGTCATAGCTCAAGAATGATTGGCCTGCCATTTTAATGGAACCCCCCCCCCCCACAAAAGCTTGTCCCAGTTGGTTGCCTCTGAGATCACACACACACCTACTGAAAAAAGATGAATATATGCGTAGGATTGATCTGTAACATGTTAGTCACCGCTGCCCAATAAGTTTCTCATTAAAGTTAGTCTGGTTCAGAAATCATTTGCCTTTATGCCGACAAAATTGCCTGAAAATAGCGACAACATTTGTTGCAAGAAAATAAATGACTACCGTTTTCATTGGTTTACTTCAGGAAACATTTGCATATTGCCTTTGTGACACTTGCAAAATGGCTTCAGGAAATTTAAGACTACTTCCACAATGGCTTCCAGTGCAGCATTCAACTATGTGACACTTGCTAAAGAGTCAACATAAACCACATTCTCAAAAACATGATGCCATAGCTCAAGAACTCCGATAAGGTAACTAAAATGTGCAAGTCATAACCACTACCTCTAATCAAACATGGTCTTCATAAATTGAGAAAAGCCTAAAACATGCCAGAGAATCACTAAAGTATAAATAAGCCAAATAAAAAAAGGCTTTCGCATTCCCACAGTTAGTTGTAACGGGTAGATATGTGACATAAAAGCAATCGACATCATGAAATTAAAACAAATGTTACATCACATGAAGCAAATCGGGTGTTAACTCTCAAATCAATTCCCATATTCCATCACATGAAGCATAAAAGGCAATCACTGCATCAACATGAATACCTAAGGTAGCGCCAATCCAAATCACTGCATCACTGCAACAACTGTCACTCTTTGCCTTTTATATTGTACATGTTCCTAAAAATCCCGAAAGAGTGACAGAAGTAAACATGGTAGGACAAAAAGGGAAGGAGAACAAACATGCAAACCTCGAAAGAATGCCACATAATTTTTGGGCATGGGCTTTGAGGTGCTGTCATTTGTTGCACATAATAATTAAATAAGCACATCCTCACCAATTCATTCTCCTGTTTTGTGCATTCTTATTTCAGCCTACAATTTGCATTGAGACTCCGATTATGCAATTTATTGTTGAATTTGGTAATTCTTAATAAACATTGTCAGCATGAAGTATTTGGTTCCAGAAAGGTACAATTTTAATTGAAAAAGGCATCAATAATGTAACCAATGGAGATGTATTTGGAGAATCGTGGGTTGGATATGCTGCCATTTTTTTCACAGAAAAAGTGATGCCCCAATTTTGCGTTCATGGTTTCTAAAGAAAGAAAACATTTATAGTAAAGAATTTTGCGTTCAAGGTTTCTAAAGAAAGAAAACATTTATAGTAAAGAAACCAATAATGTGTTGAATGTTATAGTCTAATTGAAGCCTCTTAGTTGGAAATGTGATGTTGATGATGGTTCTAGTCGTAGGAAATCCAAATATTTATTTAAATCTGTCAAACAGATGGAAAAAGGCATGTATGTACTATATATTCCTCATTCCATCTACAGTCACTCTTTAGCACACTATGTTGAGTTTATTTTTGGATCTTGGGTTTAAGGAAATCTGTTAAACATATATTTATCAAAATAAAGCTTTTATTCCTCATTCCATCTACAGTCACTCTTTACCCATCGAAAAATAACTCCAAATGTCTAAAGTAATATTCTTCTTGTTGGTTATCGACCTTGTGGTTGATAAATCATTGTCATGCAACTATGCAAACTATTGAGTTTGGTCTCCCACTGCTTGAATAAGTGATTTATACTATTTCTACCCATGTTCATTTAATCTCTACCCTGGAATCAGCATATGGATATATGCGCCATTACTCATATGTTGAGACCATACTGGTTCATGCTGCAACTTTTAAAAAATACACATAAAATGATATTTATTCAAATCTGTCATGTAATTTGTGTTGAAAATGTGACGTTGGTGATGGTTCAAGTCATAGGAAATCCAAATATTTATTCAAATCTATCAAACATATGCTTGCTAAAAGTTGGAATATTATTCAAATCTGTCAAACATATGGAAAGAAGCAAGTATGTACTATATATTCCTCATTTTAAATAGTAATTCAAATCTGTCAAACATATGCCTGCAAGGTGCTGCCATGTTCTATTGTCAAGAACATGCAGATTTTGTTTATGACTTGAACTAAATTACATACAGAATTCAGGACAATATATATGTCGTAAACATCATTCAGAACAGAATTGAAGGGAAAAATGATCTTGAACTGAAAAACAAATCCTGCACCTTCAGACCTTGCGAGAAATAGGCGAAGATTGATCTTACTACCAGTAAACACCTTAAGACCTTGCGAAAAAATGATCTTGCAGCCAGATATGCAAGAAAACAACTTCAGACCTTGCTGCCAGTAAACACCTCCAGACCTTAGACCTTCCAGAAATAGGCGAGAAATCCTATTGCTGCCAGTAAATTGATAACACCTCCAGGCATTCGGATTTTGCTGCAAGAAATAGGTGAAAGCCAAACATTTAAAAACCATCAACACCTTCAGAGATTACAATGTTTATAAAGAATCAGCAAGCAAGAACCACAAAACCTTCAAAGATTACAATGTTTACACCTTCAGAGATTACAAACCTTCAGTTTTTACTGACTACGTACCTTCAGAGATTACAACTTCAGCTCTTCACCTTGTGAGAAATCGGCAAGCAAGAACACATGACCGTGGGGAAATGATGTTGCTACTTTGGAGAAGAGTTGCTTTTGGCGAGAAGACAAATGGGACAGATCTTCACCTTGCTGCTTTGGGGAAGGCGAGAAGAATTGCTGCTTTGGGGAAATGATTTTGGGGAAGAGGCACCTTGCAAGAAGAATTGATGCGGGATATGATTTTGGGGAAGAGCAAGAGCCCCCAAAAACGCCTCTTGCTCTCCCTAAAAAGTCTGTTGCTATACCCGAGTAAAAATGATTTAAGGTGGTTGTTCTTTCCAAAAAATCATGTTGCTATCAAATGGGACCCATAAATATTAAAAGTATGTGTTAAAATACAAACTCTTCATCTCAAAGCTTCATCTAAACAGTTCATTCATCAAGAATTAATCATGGCCCTCTTTCTATCAACCCTTTTGTCCTAGTCAGCTTGTCCTAGTCAGCCCTAGGATTCAAAAACAGTTGTCAAATGTATAATAGATTGTTCTCTTGTGTTGTCTTTTATTTTTTGGAGCATTACGTGTTCTTCCTAACATGTGCTCAGTGGCCTGCTGGTATCTGTTGTATTTCCTTTCTCTCTTCCTTCTCTTTCTTCTTCACCCTTGCCTCTCCGGGAATATCTGTGACTGATTCATACTTCTCGGGTATCCTTGGGAGCGGAGTGTGACAAGTTTGTACTTTGAAATGAGTGGTTTAGACACCCAGGATCCGTGATGATGCACTCCATCATATCCTAATCCCATGAAATAATCTGAAGAACACGAAGATTCTTCAGAAGGGTGAATCTCCAAATCTCACTTATGGAGTAAAAACCAATTATGAAAGTATCTCTATTAAAAATAAAATAAAATAAAATAATAAGACTTTTTCCTTGAGATTACTTGAGGATATTTATCCACTCCCTATGAAGGACCGATAAAGTACCTTATCTTACTTATCATCCTCTAAATGGTTATGAGTAGGCCTATTATCAAACCGTAGTCCAGATTTTCTAAAGCTAGGCACAATGGATAAACCTGTGCTGATGATGACAAAAGAGGGGGGGTGGTGTGGGTGACTGTTGGTGGACGAAGGGGAGCTTGCGGGCTTAGGGTATGCAGGGTGGTTGCATTTTGGAGGTTCGAGGTGGCCAGAGGAAGGAGACGAGTGGGAGCGAGAGATCGAAGGCCGAGGCGATGGTTGCCAATGTTGCAAGCGTGGGTGGAGACATGGACTGTCGGAGTGCTAGAGGTGTCGTCATGGCAGAGGAGAAGGCAACGGTGGTGACGGTTTGAAGTGGGGGTCGGGGTTGAGCGAGGGGTTCAGAGGGCTGTGCTTGGCGGTGAGATGAGGGTGCGGTGAAGTTGTACTGGGGTCGCGGGTAGGTTTATGGGGGTGTTGCAGAGATTGGGTCGGACGTAAGGTGCGTGGAGTTTGGTGGAAGTTGAGGAAGGGGAGGTGGCGCTCGGAGGTTCGGAGGAGGATGCTTAGGTTTAGGTTTGGCAAGAACGCCATTTGCATGGGGTTTGAAGGGGAAATGGGGGGGAGAGAGAGAAATTGCATGCGTGGGTAGTTGCGATTGTGTTGAGATTTAATGGCGTGACGTTGGGACTCGTGTGTGCATGAGTTGTGGTTTGAGTTTGTTGCGGATCCGCATGGGATTTAGGAATTAACTGTGGGAGATTATTATCAATTAAGATTTAGATTTGATTTGGAAATTAGTATAGTTAAGATATTTAAATATTTGGGATTTAGATCTGATTTAACTAATCAACTTAGTTAAGATTAGATTAGGAGTATCGCCTTGGTTAGGATTTTTAAATGTGATTCAATTAAGAGATTAATCTAATTAAGATATTGAGATAATGCGTAATTTTGGTTAAGATGTTTTTATGAGAAGACCGATTTGGTTAAGACATGATTAGTTAAGATGTTTAGATCAAGATTAGATTTGGATAATTAATCTAATTAAGATTAGGTTTGGAAGAAATCAATTTAAGATAAGCAAATTATTGCGATTTTGTCCCTGCAATCAACATTAACCAAAAATTAATAAGAAGACACCAATGCGATCGTGAAGTCGTGAGGATCACGAATAAGGAATTCGATCACAAGTTCAAGTTACGAGAAATAAAATTATATAGTAATTACTCAAATAATAAATTTATTAATAATATATGTACACATAAAAACAGGACGTTACACCAAGTACATTGACACTGTGCTAAAATGGTTTAGCATGGTAAGGGCAGTTTTATATTAGCCAGTCATGGTATAACTCTTTCAAGAAGATGTCTTCAATGACTGACTTAGAGAGAGATCGAATGGTAGCGATCACATGTTCTTCGGCAGTTGGATCCAACATGTAAACTAAGATATGTACAAGAGCAGATGTCAGTTTTGCACTCGGTGCAGTGAAACATAGCATTTTAACTCTGGAGAAGGACACTAGAAATCGGTCAAGATAATTCTCAAGTACTTGCGAAGGACTAGAGATTTGGTCAAGGAATCTAGGCTGCAAAGATATTCTTCGTAGATATCACTTAGGTCGAAATACTTAGAGGATTTTGTTAAATTTGATAAACACTATTTATCCCCCTCTCTTTCTGATTGCCATCTCGGGATCCCAATAGTAACGATCCGAACAAGGGGCAAGTATGGAGGGATTTTCTTGATTTTTAGTTTGTTCATGTATTAACATATGCCAAACCCATTCAACTGTTTGGATCATTCACAAAGCATTATAAAATGCTTTTCTCATGTTTTTTGCACCAAAATGTTTTTGCACATAATTTTTTTATGTGTGTTTGCTACCCAAGGATGAAATTTCCTCATTGGGTAGCATCAAACCCTCTCCCTCTTAATTTTTCTTCGATCCAAACCATTCATTTTGATCTTCATGTTCTAAAATCCAAACCCATAATTTTTAGTGAATCCAAAAAGTTTTTCGAGTTCATCCACCCGTTATAAGTTTAGTTGTAACAAAACTTTTTGCAATAATTATGTAAATGATTAAAACCCTATGGTTCACTTGAAAATTGGTAGATTATGGTTTTAGAACATGAAGAGCAAGCTAAACGATCTGATCATTGAAAAAAGGGGAGGGAGATGACTTATGTGAGCTACCCAAGGACGAAAAGATAGTGGAGACATAAAGTAAATACCATATGATTTCTTATACTATATTAAGGAGAATGTACCACATCGTCTTATATATAAAAGAGAACTCACATTTGTCATATGATACGAATTACTCGCACACTCTCACAGAGAGAGTTTGACAACATAGTGGATAAGTAATAATTGTCAAATGCGGTGACCGGTTCAAATCACATAAAATAGATGGAATAGATAATCATTAAGAAAAATTAAGAAAAATGATAAGCTGATTATTTTTTTCTATGCTATAAATGGACTCAGTTTCAAAAAACACATAACTATATCCTTCGTGAATTATACACAAGCTGTTTATTGGATATAACCTTGCCTTTTTATCTCTTGAGTCTAGTTGTAATTCAAGTATTGTTCTTTAAATGGTGAGACTTAATCAGTAACCGCTTTATGTTTATTTACGGTACAAATCATGCCGCTTCATTGTCATATGCGGTGTCCAGTCCAAATCACATAAAAATAAAGGGAAAAAGACAATCATGAAGAAAATGATAAGCTTATTGTGAAGGATGGCGGCTACTGAGCCCATAGCCTTGTATTTATAGTAAAAGGGTTATATGGTGGTGGATACCCTAGCCCTACATGGGCCTTATATGGGCCTACAAAAAACAAATTCATAACACTTCCCCTTATACATCCATCATTGTAAGCTTGACATATGAATACTTTAGGATTCATGGTGCTTATTAGTATCACGGGGGTTGAATACTTCTAGATCTTAAGTTAGGTGGGTTTTGCCTCGTTAAAACCTTTGGCTATAGAAAACCCAATGGGAAAAATCGATAGCTAAAGAAAACGAGTACAGGTCTCCTAAACTTCCCCTGATATATGGATATCACTAGGGGCAGATACTTCTGGATCCAGAGTTAATGTGGTTTGCTCGTTAAAACCTTTGGCTAAGGAAAACCTGTGGAAAAAACTAATAGCTAAAGGAAAAGAGTACAACTCTTCATTAACTCCACATGTTCTGTGCAAGCTTCAGGCTTACAGGTCGCCTAGGCATCTATACATCAATCCAGTTTACAACATTCCGAGAATAAATGCAAAATAAAAGTATTGCTCATCTATGGCAGCTGCTAAATCCAAAGGAGCTTTGGATAGGTGTGTTCTATCTCATTGCCTTTAATGTAGCCTCCTTTAGGTTGAGCTAGGAAAGTGGCATGGTCTATGAACTTGGTAGATAGCTCCATTTCTCTAGTCTTTGACCCAGTCGTCACTGGTTTGTGAGGTACTTCAGGGCATAGCTACACACTATTGATTTGCTTCTTGGATGGTGAGCTTCTCGGAATGGTAGTATGATGTTGCCTTAGTTGTATGCTTTACATATCTCCAGGAGGTGGCATTCCTTCGTGGTGGTCATTGTGATGATATATTACCTGCATCTACAAATACATTTAACATGGAGAATGATCTTTTATAATATTGACCTTTGGAGGTAGCGCAGAAGATGCATAGGTCTGGTCTAGTGGCACACTGTAGGCGTTGCACTGAATCTGGCTAACAGATTTACTGGTTACACTATATCAGGACGAGTGCAGTTTTTTCAGAAAAAGAAATTCTTCGGTAAGGTACTTCATGGCCTAGTATTTCCTCCCACTCTTCCAGCAGACGGAAGGGGTCCTTATGTAAATCCGTACAACCTATATGTGTATTTAGTGGATATCAATGGTCCATGTTTCTTCATCATCTTTAGGTGTATGAAGTTTAATGTCACATAATGTTCATCTTCTGGATGATGTTTTCATCTTCAGGATGATAAGTCTGTAAGCTAAGACATGTCTTTATTTTTGCTTATGTCTTACATATCGTTTTAGGCTTGAACAGATTTTCGGTTTTCTCTTTAGGAGATCCGATGAGATTCGAGTCTTTCTTAAATCATTTTCTTTATTGATTGTATCTTATTATATCTCATAAAAGACATACCGAAGTCTATTCAGGCAATTACTAAAATTAAGAATAAATCCTTAGTGGTTTGCCATCACAACATCCAAAGCAGCATATGTTGGATCATGTGGATGTCAAACAACACTAGAAGGGGGGGTTAAATAGTGTTGTATAAAAATAAACTTTTTCGTTCTAATTGGTTATCATAATTCAAATCCTTCTAATGTTGCCTAAGAAACCAAGTAGAGTGATCTACGCTTGGCTCTTAATCAACTTGGGTAATCGTCAAAAGAATTAGAGAGAAAAACACATCTGGTAGTTGACTCCCTATGAGCAGTAGTTGATTCCCACAGAGAAATTATGCACAGCTCAATAAAAAGAATGAAATAGATAGGATTACAAAAGATATCTTTATACACTGCGGATAACAGAAAGTTAATCTTAGCAAAAGATAAACAACAATCATCAGATAATAATATAAGTACAAAAATAGACAAATACAGAAAGATTCAAACACAAACACAAGTATTTTTATCCAGGTTCCCCATAACCTTGGGTACGTCTAGTCCCCGACCGATTCGGTACGAAATTTCCACTATCTGCCTTGGCAAATATGTCACGACCCGCTTCCCTAAAATGGAGGCGAGACGTGAGAAGGTCCGCTCAGACGTGGAGCTGTGAAGCTGCACGCTTGATAAGCGTCAATTTAGTATAAGCAGGTCCCTGTAATCGCAAAATGAACAACAACAATAATAATAAAGAGACGGATATGAAATACCAATCCCAAAGTTTGTCCACAAAATATTCAACATCACAGAAAAGCCACCGGGCTAACAGGAAAGAGTCTAAGGCCCAGAACAAGGCCAAACAAAAGCAACACAAACATAACAGAGTATCAAACTAGGTGCCACGCACCGACAACTAAGCAGCCTAACAAAAGCTAAACGAAGACACTAAGACTGATCCCCGGTGTCAACGTAGTCCTCGATCAACGCGGTTTCAGACTCAGCGTTAGCGAACACCACGTCCTCAGCAAGTAACTCGGGCTCGGGCTCTAACATGTGTCACCCAAAAGAGAAAAGGGGCACATGTCAGCAAGTCGGAAGACTTGTGCAAGGAAACGAAAAGAAAGGTAAACTAACAACCTAGCAGTTAAAGTATGGTGCATGGCAAGTAAAGTAAGGTGGTAACAAGTAAAGTAAAGGAGAGTACAAGTGGCAAGTGATTGTTGTGACATGTAATGTCAAGTAACAAGTACAAGTACAAGGGATCACTCAACGAGTGCCCTATTGCCCGCAGGCTGTGTTCAAGTATCAAGTACAAGGGATCACTCAACGAGTGCCCTATTGCCCGCAGGCTGTGTTGAGCTCGTCTTCTAGAACACGAGCCAGAAAGTGAAATTGGCATAGGATTGTGCCCATGCAAGGTGGGTGCCTAGCTGGGACCAATAGTACAAGTATGTAACGAAGCTACGCAATCACGATGAGTATTCGAGCATGCAATGACATGAGCAGATATTCGCGTACCGTTAATTGTATTTAAACGTGACAGGCAAAATGCAATGACATGAACATATTCGCGTACCGTTAATTGAAATTAAACATGGCAGTTAAAATGCAACAGCAGTTAAGGATGCATGGATGACATGAACAGTTAATTCGCGTACCGTTAAGGGAAAGTAAACGTGACATACAAGCATGATGAAGGTGATGGACCAAGCTTCGTTGTCAAGCTAGGTCAATGGCGTCTAAACGGCTATCCTTTCACCGTCTAGTCTCTTTTACGCTAAAGCAAGGTAAATGGCCTAAGACATGGCCTAAATCAAGGGATGCAAGTTTCACTTGCCTGATACCGGGATTGACGAGCAATGAAGATCGTCACACAAGCTAACTACGGAATGGATCACGCGTAGGGAACGGGAGAATAACGCCGAGCAACCACGGCGACAGAAGAAACGCTCCGGGGAACCTAGGGTTCAGATCTGGAAATGATTGGAGAAGTTTGGAGAAATAGGGTTTTGGGGGATTTTAGGGATTTGATGGAGATTTGGGGAAGATGAGAGGTGGAATGAGTTGAGGGAGGGTTTGGATGATGGAGGATGAGCTTGGGATGAAGGATTAATGGTTTGAGGGAGATGTGGGCTCAATGGGGGAGAAATTAGGGTTTTAGGTCGTGAGGGAGGAGAAGAAAACGTTTGGAGGGGTATTTATAGAGTTTGGTTGCGGCTAGGGCAAAACTAGGGTTTCCTGCACTGCTTAGTCAGTCAAAGAACAACTGTTGACCGACTAGTTTGAGATCTAGTCGGTCGGTTGAACAACGCAGACCGACTAAGTGTAAACAGTAACTCCAGTCGAAAACCTGAACTAAGAGTTAGTCGGTCAAAGAACAACTACTGACCGACTAGTTTGACATCTAGTCGGTCGATGAACGTTCTTAGACCGATTAAGAGTAAACAGTAACTAGTGTCAAAAATAGTTGATGAGTTAGTCGGTTAAAGAAGCATTGCCGACCGACTAGTTTGCAACCTAGTCGGTCAACCAACGTTCTTAGACCGACTAACGATAAACAATAACTCCAGAATAATTTAGAAAGCCAACTAGTCGGTTCAAGAAGGTTTGCCGACCGACTGGATCATCATCTAGTCGGTCGGTGGCCCTTCTTACACCGGCTAATTAGCACCAAAAGTTCCGATACGGAGCGCGGAGCCCCGGGATCGATCCTAAGACTCTTAGGCTTGATCTAACAATAAGATATGACCAATACGAAGCCCGTCACGAATGACTTGCTCCAAAATCGACGATCCTATGGAAGAAGCTAAGAAAACATGACGATATGATCGAAAATGAAAGTTATGGAGACGAAAACCACACATGAGGAGAAAATCCACCAAAACATATAATATAATATAATAAATCCAGATACAAGAAAACCAGTCGTTACATCCTCCCCAACTTAAGAAAAATTCCGTCCTCGGAATTTCCCAACACTCACGTGTCCGGGAACAAAAGTGGGAAACGCTCTCGCATCTCATCCTCATTCTCCCAAGTAGACTCTCTGGGCGAGCCGTGTCGCCACATCACCCCCACAAGGTTGACAACCTTGTTCCGAAGTGACTTCTGACGCCTGTCCAGAATCTGCACTGGATGCTGGTCATACGTCATGTCGGGGCGAACGGTGATCTCTGAAAAATCCACAGCATGAGATGGATCGCTAATGTATCGACGAAGCTGCGACACATGGAAAACATCGTGAACTCCTTCCAAGATGGCGGCAAGGCTAAGCGATAAGCTACCTCGCCAACTTTCTCCAGAATGTCAAACGGTCCAATGTATCGCGGGCTCAACTTCCCTCGCTTCCCAAAGCGAATCACACCACGATTCGGGGAAATCTTCAAGAACACAAGGTCCCCCAGCTGAAACTCCAAAGGACGACGTTTAGCATCCGCCCAATGCTTAAAACGGTCCTGAGCAATCCTCAACCTCTCCCGAATATTCCTGACGATATCCACAGCCTCCACAATCATCTCAGGTCCCAACAACTCCCGATCACCAACGTCATCCCAACTCAATGGCGATCGACATTTCCTCCCATAAAGAGCGGCGAAAGGCGCCATGCCAATAGACGCCTGGAAGATGTTGTTGTAAGAGAACTCCACCAAGTGTAGATGGTCCTCCCACGAACCCTTGAAATCCAACATGCACGCCCTCAGCATGTCTTCCAAAATCTGAATCGTCCTCTCAGACTGGCCATCCGTTTGCGGATGGTACGCCGTGCTAAAACTCAGACGCGTACCCAAGCTCTTCTGCAAACTCTGCCAGAACTGAGATGTGAACCTCGTGTCCCTGTCCGACACGATACTCACGGGGACTTCGTGAAGTCGCACAACCTCCTGCACGATTCACGTTACATCACTATCCAAACTAGGAAAAGGAAATAAAAACGGAGGGTAAAAGAATTTACCTCCATATATCTCCTCGCCAGCGCCTCAGTGGAATGTCCCACTCGGAACGGAATAAAGTGCGCGGATTTGGTCAATCGATCCACGATCACCCAAATCGCGTCATTCTGCTTCGGACTCTGAGGTAGTCCAGTCACGAAATCCATAGTGATGTGTTGCCATTTCCACTCCGGAATCGGAAGCGGTTGTAGCAACCCGGCCGTACGCTGATGCTCCGCCTTCACTTGCTGGCAAACCAGACACTTGGCCACACTCCGAGCCACACTCCTCTTCATACCATGCCACCAATAATTTAGACGAAGATCCTGGTACATCTTGGTGCCACCAGGATGCACAGAATACGGCGAACTGTGTGCCTCCACCATCAACTCCTCTCTAATATCCCCAGCTGGCACACACAGCCTGGCTCCAAACCTCAGCGAGCCATCCTCATGAATCAAAAAGTCAGTCCGCAGACCGGCTTCCACCTGCTCCCGAATCCTCACCAGCTTCGGATCCTTAGCCTGGCCAGCCTTAATCCGATCCACGATCGTTGACTGTACCTGCATGTACATCAACGAAGAAGCCTCCCTAGGAAGAACAATCTCAACACCAGACTCGCAAAAATCCTGCTGCAATCTCCACTTCGAGGTCAAAATCATCACCGCTGGAAGCCTACTCAGCGCATCAGGAACCACATTCACCTTGCCAGGGTGAAACTGCAAATCAATATCATAATCCGCCATAAGCTCCAACCATCGACGCTGTCGCATGTTGAGCTCCTTCTGAGTAAAAATATACTTCAAGCTTTTGTGATCGGTGAAAATCTTCACCCTCTCACTCAGCAGGAAGTGCCTCCAAATCTTAAGAGCAAACACAACGGCAGCCAACTCCAAATCATGCGTCGGGTAATTCTTCTCATGAACCTTAAGCTGACAAGAAGCATAAGCCACAACATGCCCGTGCTGGTGCAACACACAACCGAGACCCTTGCCAGAAGCATCGCAAAAGATCTCGAATCCACCGCTGTGATCAGGCACAACAAGAACAGGGGCAGTCGTCAGCCTCTCCTTCAGAACGCCAAAAGCACCCTCACAATCACCCGACCAAACAAAAGCAACATCCTTCCGCGTCAACCTGGTCATTGGCTCAGCAATACGGGAAAATTCCTTGATGAAACGCCGATAGTAACTAGCAAGTCCAAGGAAACTCCGAATCTTAGATGCTGACGACGGAACGGGCCACTCTCTGATGGCCCTAATCTTCTCGGGATCCATTGAAATACCATCTCCAGTCACCATATGCCCCAGAAAAGCAACTCTGTCCAGCCAAAACTCGCACTTCGAAAACTTAGCATACAACCGATGCTTCCTCAGAATCTCCAATACCGTCCTCAAGTGCGATGCATGCTTTTCCTCCGACTTCGAATAGATCAGAATGTCGTCAATAAAGATAACGACAAACTTATCTAAAAAGTCGTAGAAAATCAGGTTCATCAGATTCATGTAAACTGCGGGCGCGTTAGTTATGCCGAAAGGCATAACCACAAACTCATAGTGTCCATACTTCGTCCTGAACGCTGTCTTCGGAACATCTCCCTTCTTCACCTTCAACTGATGGTAACCACTCCTCAAATCCAATTTAGAAAACACCCTCGAACCTCCAAGCTGATCAAAAATATCATCGATGCGAGGCAATGGGTATTTATTCTTAATGGTCACCGCATTCAACTCCCGATAGTCCACGCACATGCGACGCGAACCATCCTTCTTCTTCACCAACAACACCGGTGCTCCCCACGGAGACACACTAGGATTGATATAACCCTTCTGTAAGAGCTCATCCAACTGCTTACGCAACTCCTCCAACTCTGCTGGCGCCATACGATATGGTGCCTTCGAAATGGGCTGCGCACCTGGGATAAGATCAATAGAAAACTCCAAAGCTCGATCAGGCGGCAATCCAGACATCTCCTCGGGGAAGACGTCGCCAAAATCTCGCACCACAGCTGGCCACTCCAACTCCATCTGCATAGCCACAACATCCACCGGTCTGGCCCAAAATCTGACAGGACCAAGCGAACTGCTACCACGACTTAACTCAAACACCGGATGTCCGGGAATCTCGAACACCACCTTCTTCCTCCGACAGTCAATCGTAGCATAGAAGCTCGCAAGCCAATCCATCCCAAGGACCACATCGTAATTGATGATGTCGTGGACAATGAAATCAGCACAAAGCTCACGTCCACAAACCACCAACGGGCAAGAATTGCACCCACGATGCACCGAGACTACACCATTCCCTGTGACGATATTCCAACCCTTAGGGAGAGAGGACGTCGACAAGGAATGCTTCTCCACGAAGCTCCGGGCCAAAATGCACATCGACGCACCAGAGTCAAAGAGGACTCGTGCAGGAAATGTGCAAACCAAAACCACACCTAGCAACCAATCTAACAATCAAATCCTATTCTAGTAACAAGCATGAGCAAGCAACCAACAAAATCAACAATCAAACTAAGGAAGAAAAATAGCTAGAATGAGCGTTACCTATAATAACCTCATCCACGGCCATGCTCTCCTCCTCAGTCATCAAAAAGGTATGCCCTCTCGGCGGAACAGCCTGCCGAAAGGCCTGTCTCTGTGGAACAAGAGGCGCTCCACGTCCAACGGGCACAGGAGCTCGCTGCTGCAACGGATGTGCTGCAATAGGAGCCCGCCAAGGCTGCTTCGACTTCGGACACTCCCTGATGGTGTGGGTAGGATCTCCGCAGACAAAGCACTGTCCTAGAAACCTCCTACACTGATCCCTGAGGTGTCCAGTCTTGCCGCAGAAATGGCAAGTCTTCAGAATAGGCCCTCCTGGCCTCTTGAACTACACCGGATGATTAGGCTTGAAACCAGGCCTAACCACCGCCCTGGCCTGCTCCATAGGCCCCTTTCCAGCTCCGAAAACATGTCCCTTCCTCTGGTTCAAATTCAACTCTTGCCGCCTCGCAGCAATCAGAACCTTCTAATATGTCTCCAGGTCAGAAGAGGTCACAAAGCTCTGAAGCTCCAATGCAAGTCCCTGAAGAAATCGCTGAGCTTTCTCATCGGCATCTTGCACCATCTTTGGTGCAAACCGACTGAGCCTCGTGAACTCCTGGTGGTACTGATCCACCGACAAGCTCCCCTGCTTCAGATCTATAAAGCGCTGCAGCATCACCTGCCTAGCAGCCTTCGGGAAGAACTCTCCATCAAATCTGGACTTGAAGGTAGCCCAAACTATCGGCTCCACCAGCATCTTCTCTTCAACATCCCACCAATTTCTGGCATTGTCCTTCAGCTGCCTCTTAGCCAAATCAACCCATCCAGCTGGGTTAATCTTCGCCATCGCCAGGTTATCCTCAATGTTCCTTATCCACTCGTCGGCAGCCAGAGGACCCTCAGATCCATCAAAATATATGGGACCCAGCTCCCGAAATTGCTTCGCTCCCGGCTCAGAGCGAGGGGCATCCGGAAGAGCCCGGGCAGCTCGAGCAAGTGGAGCATTCTGGACTTGCAGGAGCACGCCCTGCTGCACTTGTATCATCTGGAGCATCATCCGCATCATCTCCCCATTGGTGGGTTCCCGCTCAGGCTCCTCGTCATGAGGGAGCGCACCACTACCCCCACCACGGGTGAATCGCCTTCCTGCCATCTAATGACACAGAAAACGAAGCAGATTAGACTCATAGCTTATGACTCGGATATCGAACTTATTTGTTGGACAATCTTATATTATTAATGTTATCCCTAATAATTGCAGTTATAGAGGGACCTGCATGGGCCACCACTAAAACCTGTCACGACCCGCTTCCCTAAAATGGAGGCGAGATGTGAGAAGGTCCGCTCAGACGTGGAGCTGTGAAGCTACACGCCTGATAAGCGTCAATTTAGTATAAGCAGGTCCCTGTAATCGCAAAAGGAACAACAACAATAATAATAATAAAGAGACGGATATGAAATACCAATCCCAAAGTTTGTCCACAAAATATTCAACATCACAGAAAAGCCACCGGGCTAACAGGAAAGAGTCTAAGGCCCAGAACAAGGCCAAACAAAAGCAACACAAACATAACAGAGTATCAAACTAGGTGCCACGCACCGACAACTAATCAGCCTAACAAAAGCTAAACGAAGACACTAAGACTGATCCCCAGTGTCAACGTAGTCCTCGATCAACGCGGTTTCTAACTCAGCGTCAGCGAACACCACGTCCTCAGCAAGTAACTCGGGCTCGGGCTCTAACATGTGTCACCCAAAAGAGAAAAGGGGCACATGTCAGCAAGTCGGAAGACTTGTGCAAGGAAACGGAAAGAAAGGTAAACTAACAACCTAGCAGTTAAAGTATGGTGCATGGCAAGTAAAGTAAGGTGGTAACAAGTAAAGTAAAGGAGAGTACAAGTGGCAAGTGGTTGTTGTGACATGTAATGTCAAGTAACAAGTACAAGTACAAGGGATCACTCAATGATTGCCCTATTGCCCGCAGGCTGTGTTCAAGTATCAAGTACAAGGGATCACTCAACGAGTGCCCTATTGCCCGCAGGCTGTGTTGAGCTCGTTTTCTGGAACACGAGCCAGAAAGTGAAATTGGCAAAGGATTGTGCCCATGCAAGGTGGGTGCCTAGCCGGGACCAATAGTACAAGTATGTAGCGAAGCTACGCAATCACGATGAGTATTCGAGCATGCAATGACATGAGCAGATATTCGCGTACCGTTAATTGTATTTAAATGTGACAGGCAAAATGCAATGACATGAACATATTCGCGTACCGTTAATTGAAATTAAACATGGCAGTTAAAATGCAACAGCAGTTAAGGATGCATGGATGACATGAACAGTTAATTCGCGTACCGTAAAGGGAAAGTAAACGTGACATACAAGCATGATGAAGGTGATGTACCAAGCTTCGTTGTCAAGCTAGGTCAATGGCGTCTAAACGGCTATCCTTTCACCGTCTAGTCTCTTTTACGCTAAAGCAAGGTAAATGGCCTAAGACATGGCCTAAATCAAGGGATGCAAGTTTCACTTGCCTAATACCGGGATTGACGAGCAATGAAGATCATCACACAAGCTAACTACGGAATGGATCACGTGTAGGGAACGGGAGAATAATGCCGAGCAACCACGACGACGGAAGAAACGCTCCAGGGAACCTAGGGTTCAGATCTGGAAATGATTGGAGAAGTTTGGAGAAATAAGGTTTTGGGGGATTTTGGGGATTTGATGGAGATTTGGGGAAGATGAGAGGTGGAATGAGTTGAGCGAGGGTTTGGATGATGGAGGATGAGCTTGGGATGAAGGATTAATGGTTTGAGGGAGATAGGGGCTCAATGGGGGAGAAATTAGGGTTTTAGGTCGTGAGGGAGGAGAAGAAAACGTTTGGAGGGGTATTTATAGAGTTTGGTGGCGGCTAGGGCAAAACTAGGGTTTCCTGCACTGCTTAGTCGGTCAAAGAACAACTGTTGACCGACTAGTTTGAGATCTAGTCGGTCGGTTGAACAACGCAGACCGACTAAGTGTAAACAGTAACTCCAGTCGAAAACCTGAACTAAGAGTTAGTCGGTCAAAGAACAACTACTGACAGACTAGTTTGACATCTAGTCGGTCGATGAACGTTCTTAGACTGACTAAGAGTAAACAGTAACTAGTGTCAAAAATAGTTGATGAGTTAGTCGGTTAAAGAAGCATTGCCGACCGACTAGTTTGCAGCCTAGTCGGTCAACCAACATTCTTAGACCGACTAACGATAAACAGTAACTCCAGAATAATTTAGAAAGCCAACTAGTCGGTTCAAGAAGGTTTGCCGACGGACTGGATCGTCATCTAGTCGGTCGGTGGCCCTTCTTACACCGGCTAATTAGCACCAAATGTTCCGATACGGAGCGCGGAGCCCCGGGATCGATCCTAAGACTCCTAGGCTTGATCTAACAAGAAGATATGACCAATACGAAGCCCGTCACGAATGACTTGCTCCAAAATCGATGATCCTACGGAAGAAGCTAAGAAAACACGACGATATGATCGAAAATGAAAGTTATGGAGACGAAAACCACACATGAGGAGAAAATCCACCAAAACATATAATATAATATAATAAATCCAGATACAAGAAAACCAGTCGTTACAAAATACAAACGCCTAACTCCACTCATTAGGATTTTCCCACACACCTAGACTTGACCAGGATTTTCGATTGCAACACTGCAATACTGCAACACCTAAACTTGTCTAGGTTTCCAACACCCTTACAACAAAGGGCAACTCACAAAGTGAAAATTAATATCTAACTCACCACAATATTTGGTGGAGATTGGATTTACAACCAAATTCTATGGCCAAGAGTAATAGATAACAATGTGTATTCGTGGGTTAATAGAATATGATCTTAGATCACACAAAGATATGAATTTAGTCTTTGTGATCTAAGTCAATGTTTTCAAAAAATCATTTCAAATAAAATCAAAGAATAGAGAACAAGGATTTTGAAAAACAATAGCCAAATAAAAGGTTGATCTAAAAATAATGTTAACTTAAAAGAAAAGAGATCAGAAATATAAACGCAGATTTGGCTAAAAGAAATGAGAGCTGAAAATTGGAGATCCTTCAGAAATTTTGCACAAGAGAGAATTTTGATTTCAAGTATATGGTGTTGTTGAATCTCAAAAGAATGATCCTCTATTTATATGAGAAATGAGAGGATTCGAATTTCAAATAAGTTTGAATTTTGCCCCGAAAATCATGGAAGCAATAAGTTGGAGAGATAAAAAGAATCCGGTTAAAACGTTGAAATTCGACAGCTGGTAGTCGACTCCCTAGGAGTGGTAGTCGACTCCCAGAGTGTTTCATGAGAAAACAATTCTCAGCTGGTAGTCGACTCCCACTCCTTGGTAGTCGACTCCTAGAGGAGTTTCTTCTGAAACTCGGCTAGTAAGACATGTAGTTAGCTCCTGGGGTGTAATGGGGATTAACTACCAAGATGAGAAGTGACTAGCAAAAGCTCTCAATTGTTTTGAAAATTATTTTAAAAGTATTTAAAATATTTAACTTCGAAATCATTTGTGTGTGTGTTATTTATACTTTTGGCTTTAACATAACCCTAAGAAAGACGCAACTTACACACTGTAGACTTAGGACACGTTCTCTCGAAGCTTGATCAGATGATGATGTAGATGCGAGCTTCTCTTAAGCATCTTATTTCATTTGAGTGTGAGCTTCATCATCGAGCTAGAAGTGTTGTCCTTGTCTTTGCTAAGTGAGTGTAGATTGTGCTTCTTTGGAGTATGTATACAGCTTTTTATTCATCGTATAATCTGCACACTTAATTGTAGTGCAGTTAGTACACTAACCTCATTTTGTGTGCTCATCATCAAAACCACTTGGGGGTGAAATTCAATTTCCATCAGCATATCCACAATTTCTTTTGCCAATTGTGAGGGTTTCGCAACTGTAACCATGAAATTTGATGCATTATTTATGTTTCATAAGTGAGTCAAGCCCATCTTACTATATTACTTCCTAGTTTCAGTGAAAAGAAACCTCTAAGCTATAGGTTATACCTTATATCATATGAGTTTATTTATGTTTTATACAATACTCACTATTTCCACAAGTTTGATACCTTTTGATATAAGGACTTTAGGTCCAAACACTTCATGTTTCATTAGTGAGTCCAGCTCAACTTATTTTTGCCCCATTCCACATTTTTGGCCAATCACGTTTGCTTTTTAGCAACGGAGTATGGATCGATTACTATCATTTAAATGGCAAAATGTATCGTGAATTAATTATCGACAAGTGTGTTTTTAATCCAAACACCTCCCCATGTACATACATTATTTATTTATGTTTCATTTTATTCTAGAATTTCCTCTTTTGGAGGTCTAGAAAAGGAGAGGATATGGAGATGAGCTCACTTTTCTGTGGTGGTATTGTTCTAAAGTCTCAGGAGTTTTCCTCTATTTGGAACCTCATGGTCTATCCTTTCTTCATTTAGGACATCCAATTCTACTGGTGATTGATTGGATCCATCATTTTTGGTATGTCAATCCTAGCTGGATTTTTAGTGGCGGGGATGTGTGATTTTGACACTATTCAGATTGTCAACTACTATATCCGATGAATTTTTAACCGTTTCATAATTGTGGAGGAGTTTCACTATCTCATCATAATTCATAATTCTCGGATCATAGATTTTGATATTCTAATATGGTCAACTGAGATATAATATCAGGGATGATTGTGACATCCGAGTTGAACCTAGTACCGGGAAATTAAAGAGTTTTGAATGTGAAGGATCTTCAGGATCTCATCGTCATTATCGAATCTTTAAATGAGGACACATTAATGCACAATCTTATTAGATGTGCTTTTAAATGCTTCCTCTGTTTGGAGTGTATTTTGATGGTTTATAGTGGTGATATGGGGATGTTGACATATTAAGGTACAATCTATAAGATGTGTTCTAAACGCCTCCGCCATTTGGAGTTCTCTGAAACTATTTATCTGGGGTGATCAGGCCCTGATAAATGGGTTCTAAGGTAGCGTTTTGATGGTTTGCAATGTAATTGCATGTCCCCATGCAGTCACAAGCAATTGGATTTTTAACGAATAAGTAATCCATTTAAATTAATTTACTCATATGACCCATTTTTGGGTGTGAACACATTCTTCAGGGTATTCAACTTTATTCCAGTTTGCAGATTATTATTGATTTCACAGTATTATCCAATTTGCCCGCCATTTAATATTGTGTCCTCTTTGCTTTGAAAAAGCTATACTGCGTTTGGATAATAGGATTGCTTATAACCATTTTCAGAGGATATATGGATTAGTATTATAAGGTACTTCATCGGCCCTTTGTGAGGAGTGGATAAGTCCACTTTTATCCCTTAACTACTCTCAAGAGACCTAAATGTCTTTTTATTTTAATGGTGATAGATTTAAATATATCTTATGAAATTCTATTTGAGGAAGTCTTGAGAGTCAATGTCCACGTGTGGTGGAGATGATCTTTTTATCATTTTCTCCCTTAAATGGGATAATGATGCTCACCCTTTTGAGGAATCTTCGTGTTCTTCAGGTTATGATTATAGGATTGGGATGTGATGTATTGCATCATCACCGATCCAGGGTGGCATATTATGCTGTCCCAAAGTTAAAATTTGGACGATTCTGTGTACTTGAGGTGTTCATTTGCTTCCCCTTTTCGAATTTTTTGTAGGACTTTTAGAAGTCCATTTGAATGCTCAATTATGGTCTTCAGGACATTATTTCTTGAGTCATTCAGTATGGATTTTGTTTTGACAAATATCCATCGAAACTTGGTAAGTTTCTTTTCAAGAGAGTACTAGGCATTCTCATATAGAGTATTCAGGTTTGTTATTCATGAATCTCAAGTCAGACGTCCCAAAATAGTTTTCTACTGGACTATTATAAGGGTAAAATGCTATTGATAGCATACGTCTTGAGGTGTCAATGTGGATAATTGTGTTATCCACAATTAATAAGGAACATATTATATTACAGATGCTAAAAACTAAGCAAAATTTTTGCAGTAATGCAATGCCTTATTAATCATAAGACACAATAATATATTCATTCATGACATTTTCTTAAAGGAATACATGCCAGCAAAATCAGTTTTAATGTAAAGAGAAATTGTTTCTATTACATTTATTTTGCTAAATAGATAAAAGAGGGCATCAAGCTAGGGGGTCGTCATTAGTAAAGTCCTTGACAGTCAACCGAGTTGGAGCCTGGACTTGATTCTCCACCAGATTTGTCTCAGTATTAGACTTCAGGCTTGCTAGATACAAATCTTGAAAGTGGTGTAGAGTACGACATATCCTGGACCATTGTCCAGTCATGCCACATCTATGGCATTTGACTTCCCAGTCTTTATTAGGAGCAGATCTTTGTCCAGTGTTCTACCTCCTCCACGTAAATTTCTTCTCCCCCTCATTATTATTTTGTTGGGGGGCCTCTGGCTTGCTTCTTCATTGATTTTCCCTTTGGGGATTTACCAGTGTGCTTGTTCTTTTGCTTCTGGGAAGAAATTATGTGTGCCTCTAGGGCAGGATCAGTGCCTCTAGGGCACAGGTTATGGGTGGCCAGTAAGACCTCTCTGTTTTGTTCTGCCATCAGAAGACAGGAGAGAAGCTCTGAGAATTTCATGAATTTACATTCATGATATTGCTGCATGAGGATGACATCCTTCTCATGGAAGGATGGGTATGTTTTCTCCGGTACGTGCGTATCCGTGACTTATTCACCACACAACTTCAGGCGTGAGGTGATACTAAACAACGTCGAGTTATACTTGGTTATGGACTTGAAGTCCTGAAGTCAGAGATTATCCCATTCATAACATGCTCAAGGAAGGATAACATCTTTTTTATGTTTATACCGCTCCTCGAGTGCAGTCCATAACTTATATAACATCTGTATCACTTACTTTATCATCAGCAGTGAAAGCAAGACTCAGGCCCTGTAAGCACAAGTGGAACTTTATCTCCAGTTGCCAACTCAGGTAGTTCTTGCCAGTAGCATCCAGGACATCGAAATCAACACTCGCTATCTTGGCCATTTTATCTAAGCATGTAAATTAACAAGATTTAAATATTTTTGTGATAAACAATTATGCAAACCAGACATATCAGCTTGTTGAGTGGATTGGCTTGTCACCAGTATAAAGTACAGTCTAAAGTCCATATAATGTCCCAAAAAGAATAAAGAAAAAAGTACAACTTGGAACCATGTAGGCCCATCTTCTAGCAAGTTGGTCTCCGTCTTTATTGGATGTGCCTCCAGCCTTGGTTATTTACAAAATAATCGTCACAACTTTTTCGCTCAAAAAGAAAACGCGGGAAAAATTAAATGATGACAAACTAGCCGATCCAAAACCACAGCGAAGCGAGTAATATACATCACTTGTATGCTTCAGGCATATAAAATTTGCATCACAGATATTAATTATGCTTCAGACATATAAAATTTGTATCACGGATATTAAGTATGCTCCAGGCATATAAAATTTGCATCACAGATATGAAGTATGCTTCAGGCATATAAAATTTGTATCACCGATATTACGTATGCTTCATGCATATAAAAGTTGCATCACAAATATGAAGTATGCTTTAGGCATAGAATGGTAAAATGAAGAATTAATTAAACGACCAGCAAAAACCTCATAGAGAATTTAGTAGCACTCGTCATTCATTGCCGTCCCGAAACACTAATTAGGGTTTGGGTTACTTGCGGTGTGATTAGCGCGACGGCAGCCGTCAGGGTCACAGAAGGTGCGCGAGGACGTAGTGGTGGCCTTCAGGGCCGCAAAAAACCTCGGCTAAGGTTTTGAGCACGCGTGCGTGCGCACACACACACCCAAACCGAGACTAAAGGGAGGGAAAAGTGGTAGATTTGCTAAGAGATTTATTATGTTCACATATGAGGATCTAGTGAAACCATTGACCTTATAAAAATTCCATGCAAATAAAATATTGTAGACTAATATTCACAATGATGGACATATACAGGTGTGCTCAGAAACAGTGGCATAAACATTAAATTTATGAGTAAAATTATTAATAACATCTCTGTTAGAGTGTGTGACCAATTTATGAGTAAAATACACACACCTAGGGGTGGCAACTTGCACCTGACCCGACCCGACCCGACCCGACCCGACCCGACCCTGGCCTCTTGGGTCGGGTATGGGTAGGGGTCAATTCGGGTCGGGTCGGATTTGGGTTGACCCAACCGACCCGGATAAAATCTGGGCCGGTACGGGTTTGACCTGTCAACCCAATTGACCCGAATTCCACCCGGTAATATATTAAATATATATAATATAATAAACTTTCCTTTCAAAACTTCATTCTGGGAGTGTTAGTTAACATAATTTGGTGGGTTGTTCATGAATCCATGTTGGCCCCTCTTCGATTCCCGGTGGAAGCAATTGTTGGGTAATTTAATTATTTCTTTTAAATTTTGTTATTCCCAAGCCGAACCCGACCCGAACCCGACCCGCATGATAAACCGGGTCGGGTATGTAATGCCCTGCTAAGTTACTGCACAAGTACTAGAGGGGGGTGAATAGTACTTTAAAATAATTAAGAGGCTAATTCATAATTACCTTGCAAACTCTACCAAACAATGCGGAAATGCAGAAATGTAAATGTTAGACAACAAAGAAACAATCGCAAACAAGCAATATTACTGGGTTCGGATCCACCCAAGTCTCCCCGACTTGTTCCCGGTGATCCTACGTCCCAACCACCTGGATCCCCTCCGGATATTTGAGTTAGAAACCCTAACTCAAGATTTTCACAATGAAATACTTGTGAAGAACCTTCACCAAGTCAAATCATACACAAAGGAAATTGTGACTCCCACAACCCGGGATCACAACCACTCTTACAACCGAGAGTGAAACACTTACAATATCGAAAGTAAATGAAATAGAAAAGCTTACCACAAAATACATATGCCTTGAGTATACTTACGAATTAGGACAAAGATGATTTTGAGGAAGAAGAATGCACCAAACCCTAGCTCCAAGATGAAGATCAACGATGGAGAGCTATGAGGTTGTTGGTGACCTAGAATCAAGCACTTGGCTTGGAAGGCTCAAAATCAATGAATCTCTCTTTTGAAATAAGAGTGAGAAGAGATTCAAGATTGGAAATGAATGAGCTTTAATGAGATGGAATGATTTCTCTTTGAACTCTAAACTTCTCTTAATATCAGCCTTGAGTGCAATGAATTTAGCACTCCAAGTATATATAGGTTAGAGGAAAGAGAGAGTGAAAATCGTGGCATTAAATGCTCCAACGGCTCTATTCTGAACCCAACTAGTCGGTCAAAGAAGGTTGACTGACCGACTAGTTCACCAACTAGTCGGTCGGTCAATGTCACGCCTTGCTTCCCTAAAATGGAGACGAGACGTGAGAAGGTCCGCACGAGAGTGGAGCTGTGAAGCCCCAAACCCGATAAGCGTCGATAAAATATAAGTAGGTCCCTGTAACCACAAGCGGAATAACAATAATAACACAAGGAGAGACAGAAACAAATCCTAATCTCAGAAAATGTCCAACATGAAAATTAAGTTCAACATCCAGAAAAGCCACCAGGCTAAAAGAAAGAGTCTAAAGGCCCAGAACAAGGCCAAACAAGGACAAACGTAAACAGAGTATAGGTGCTACGCACCGACAACAAAACAGCAGTCTAAAACAAAAAGGGAAAGCTCAACGAAGACACTAGGACTGGTCCCCAGTGTCCACGTACTCCTCGCCAAACACAGGCTCGGGATCAGCGTCAGCAAACACATCGTCCTCAACAACGGACTCAGGCTCGAGATCTAACATGTGTCACCCAGAAGAGTAAAGGGGCACATGTCAGCAAGTCTAAAAGACTTGAGTAAGGAAACTGAAGGTAAGGTAAACTAGCAACCTAGCAGTTATAGTATGTTGCATGGCATGGCAAGTATAGTATGGAAGTGACAAGTAAAGGGAAGTGCAAGTAGCAAGTATGTCTCGGATAACAAGTAAAACACGAACAAGTACAAGTCAAGTGGTTCACGTCAAGTGAACAGTCAAGTAAACAAGTTGTGCACAGAGATTCCGCCTGTTGGCTAGAGTGGCTGATCGGGCTAACTCCTAAGCTCAAGTGACCGTTTATCTCTACCCCTCCACGTGTATCGAGCCAGGGAATTACCCCGAACACGGAATGATCGCTTCTGGAACACGAGCCAGGAAGTGTATTTAACATGTATGGCGTAGGGTTATGCCTGCAACGCAGGTGCCTAGCCGGTAAACAAGTAGGTCGGGCATTGGCTATCAACCAACTCACGTAGCCCGCTTCTGGAACACGGGCCAGGAAACACAAGTATTGTAGCGTGTGCTACGAATGCGACATACAACATGGATAGCATGGATGACCATTTATTCGTGTACCGTTAATCAAAATTAAACATGACATGATAGTTATGCAACACGATAAATGAAGGTCCTAGCTTCGTTATCAAGCTAGTTCCAGAATTTGCGCCTAGGCGAGTATCATTTCGTCGCCTAGTCTCTTTTACGCCTACAACAAGCAAATGGCCTAAAACATGGCCTAAATCCTAAGTGGCAAGTTTCACTTGCCTAGCACCGAGGATGACGATCAACGAGGGTTCGTCCCACGGATGCTAATCTACGGGGAAGTCGCTGTTATGGAGAAACAATCATCAAAACAACATTCATTTCATTAGGGTTTCACAAAAACACAACGGGTTATGAAAACATTAAGAGATCGATCATTACCGTATCGAAAACGGAAGAATGACGCCGAGCAAGCACGGCAACGGAAGAAACGCTCCGGTGAACCTAGGGTTCAGATCTGGAATAGATGGGGAAAACCTGGAGAAATGGGGTTTGGGGGGATTTGATGAAAGTTTGAGGAAGATGAGAGGTAGAATGTGTTAAATGAGGGTTTGGATGATGGATTTTGGGCTTGGGATGAAAGAATAAAGGTTTGAGGTAGTATAGGGCTCAATGGGGGAGAAATTAGGTTTAGAGTTGAAGAAGATGAAGAAGAAAACGTTTGGGAGGGGTTTAAATAGGAAGGGCTGGCAGCTGCCCAGAAATTAGGGTTTCGACACTGATTAGTCGGTCAGAGAACAACCACTGACCGACTAGTTTGGAAACTAGTCGATCGGTTGACCAACGCAGACCGGCTAAGTCCAAACAGTAACTCCTGTACAAAAATAGGATTTAGATTTAGTCGGTCAGAGAACAACTACTAACCGACTAGTTTTGAATCTAGTCGGTCGATGAACGTTCTTAGACCGACTAAGAATGAATAGTACTTGGTGTCAAAAATGATCATAGAGCTAGTCGGTTAAAGAACGATTGCTGACCGACTAGTTTGAGATCTAGTCGGTCGACGAACGTTCTTAGACCGACTAAAAGTGAACAGTAACTGGTACCAAAAATAGTTAATGAGTTAGTCGGTTAAAGAAGCATTGCTGACCGACTAGTTTGCAACCTAGTCGGTCAACCAACGTTCTTAGACCGACTAACGATAAACAGTAACTCCTGAGAAATTTACAAAGCCAACTAGTCGGTTCAAGAAGGTTTTTCGACCGACTGGATCGTCATCTAGTCGGTCGGTGCCCCTTCTTACACCGGCTAATGAGCACCAAAAGTTCCGAAATGGAGCGCGAAGCTCTTGGATCGATTCCTAAGACTCCTAGGCTTGATCTAACAATAAGATATGACCGATATGAAGCCTGTCACGAATGACTTACTCCAAAATCGATAATCAACGGAAGAAGCTAGGAAAACGCGACGAAACGATCGAAAATGAAAGCTACGGAGAAGGAAACCACACACAAGGAGAAAATCCGCCAAAACATATAATATAATATAATAAATTCAGATACATGAAAACCAGTCGTTACAGTCAAACAGCATGAACCGACTAAAGGTAGAACAACCAAAATAATAAGTTCAGACTGAAGGGAACTATTTGGTCAAAGAAGAGTTGCTGACCGACTATAGTTTCACAACTAGTCGGTCGGTGACTCAACTCAGACCGACTAAGAGATAAAACAAATAGTCTGAGTACAAATTGATTTAGTCGGCCCAAGAACAAATGTTGACCGACTAGTTCATCAACTAGTCGGTCGCCAAATGTGCATAGACCGACTAACGATAAACAGTAACTTGGCATGTACAGGGAAAGCTCAACTAATCGGTCTAAGAAGCATCACTGACCAACTAGTTCACAAACTAGTCGGTCGGTGAGTCAACGTAGACCGACTATCTGTAAACAGTAAAGAGCTTAGAATTGAGAAGGCAAACTAGTCGGTCCAAGAAGCTTTGCCGACCGACTAGATCACCATCTAGTCGGTTGGTTCTTCTTCTTGAACCAACTAACATGCACAAGAAGTCGCGAAACGAAGCGCGATGCTTCGAGAAAGTTAGTATGGACTTCTTACACGTTCCTAGCTCTAAGATAGGAGCGTTATGAAGATTAAAACGTAAGACCTACTCAAGGCTTAACATTCTACGGAACAAAGCTAAAAGACTATAAGTAAAACTTGATGAACCGTCTTCGAAAGCTTCGATCCGAATCTTCATGACTTCTAAAATGGTCCAAAAGCTTCAACGAAGCTTTAGGCATACGATCACGTGCTTTGAGAAGTCTCGAGACGTCGCTTTGGATGTTCATATGAATTTGGAGACGATCTCCATAACTGCGCTCACAAAGAGTTAGTTCACGATATATTTATGTTTGTTCATCATCCAAAACCAAATCCAGGGAGTCCAATATCCAACATTCTCCCCCTTTTTGGTGATGACAAACCAACATAAATAATAATCAAAAATAATGATTCAAATGTAATTTACTTACTCCACCTGCATTGATGACACGTTAATTCCAAAATTATATATTAATCATAAGCATCAAGCAGACGAGTGAAGTATAAAAAATGAGAATCAAATATTGAAATTTAGGATTAGAAATCCATTTATATATCTTAACTCCCCCTGAATCTAACACATCAAATTAGATTCTTGGAAAAATGCTTAAATTATCATTTAGCACATCGTCATTATTTTATCTCTCCCCCTTTGGCATAAGCAAAAAGAGTGGGAGGAGATCAACGACAACAACAATGGCATCAAATAAAAGCACGGGAGTCGTAGAATACGACCACGGTCCAAATGACACCAAAGGAAAATACAAATTAAATCAAAGCGTGTCAATGAGACCAACGTCGAAAATCGACAAATAAAATCATCAAAACTCAAATTAATTTTACGAATTGAGTTATGAAATATACTCTCCAATATCAACATTCTTGGTTAATTTAGTGCATGGAAAACAATTCTATGTTTTCATAAAATGAATTCTATTTAACCAAGTATTATCGTCGAGCGACGAAATCAAAACATCAGAGACATATAAAATATAAAATGTGCACAACATAATAAAATGTCAACATCGATGTATATATATATAAATGAAGCATGAGTACATCAAAAAGATACATCGTTGACATACATAACATCGATCCAACGATCGGGGCACAAAATACATCAAAGTATCACAACATATAACATATGTCACACCGGACATCAGAGTATCACACTACATCAAAATATCCAAAAATATCATCAAAATACATGAAGATACATCAAAATATCAAAAATATCCAGAACCACCCTCTATCCTACCCAAACTCTCTGACAATAATATTTATCATCCATAGAGCATAGGAGAGTCCTCAGAGAAGCTCAAGAGGCAGCGGGAGGATCTGCAGCAGCAGCAGGCTCTGCAGGAGTGGAGGTGGTCACCGGATCAGCTGTAGTGTCCACGGGAGTGACGGTAGTGGCCTTGGGAGCACTAGTCGGAGTATCCACCACAGGAACGGTGGAAACAGGAGTACTCTCGGAGTCACCAGCAGAAGAGACAGCAGCTCCAAAAGTGCCCACAGGGGCACGAGTAGAAACACGAACAAGCTCCTCAATCTCCTCCTCGTCCAACTCCTCCTCGTCAGAGACTGACGGAGGGATCTCAATACCCAAACGTGAGGCGATACGAGCAAGTATCTCCTCAGTACGAGCATAATGAGACTCCATATGTCTCACTGAACGCGTGAGCTCGTCAAGAGTGGTAGAGGGAGCAGCTGAGGCAGAAGCAGAGGCAGACGCTGAAGCAGAGGGGGTCGTCCTCTGAACGTGACGGAGCGCCGCAAGAGACTTCTTGACGGCCGTCGCATTCAGAGGGGGACCGAGAGGACGCTCATCATCAGGTGGAAGTGTGACACAGAAGTGGCGAAAAACAAGTGTTAACAGGCACGGATAAGGGATATGCGTAGACTTCATGGACTTCCGGATACACTCGAAAGAATCCATCTTATCGAGTATAATCCAAGCCCAGTTAATCTCGCTTCCCATAAAGACGGCGTAGATCAACTTCAGGAATGGCTGGGAAGGCAAAGAAGAGGAGCCGTACTTAGGAAGTAAGCACGACTTCAGAATCAAGTTAAGGACCTAGCCATTAGGCTTAAAAGATTTCGATGGCACGCCAATCATGGCAGGAGGGATCTCATGGAAAATCTCAGAAAGGATGACCTGATCGAGTGAAGAGATGTCATCGACGGAAATATCTGAAGGGAGGAGGCCAGACGACGCGCAACCGATCAACTCTCCTAAGACTTCTGTCGTGAGGACAATCGGTGTCCCCAAGACAGTAGTCTCAATCGAGTGGGTCACGTCGTACTAACCCCGGACACGGTTGGCATAGAACAGTTTGACCAGGCGAGGGTATGGGTGTGGATTTGCCTTAGGGTCATATCGAAGATAATCGATAAGACCGGAAGACGATAGGAGATCAGCGAGGCCTGGGAAGTCAGAAAACTGTATGAAATGCTCCAGAAGCAGCGGACAGTGTTCGATACGGTTGTAAGCTGCGAGACACAACGGGTCGTCGCGACACAACGAAATATCGACACCGCCCACCGGCATCGGAGCCTTTCCCTTAGGTTGACGTGTGGAAGTACGTGGTCGAGAGCTAGATGTAGGTTCCCTAGGAGGGGGTGAGGGATCCCTATGGGTCTCGGTCTCGGGTATGTACTTGGTGTCGGAATCCGAAGGTGTATGGAAAGAGGAGGGAGACACAGTTTGCTTCGTAGGCTTGGGTTTAGACTGAGATTGGGCTCTAGGCTTGGCGGTCGTCGTCCTCTTCTTCTTGAGAGGAGGCAAAGACGACGAAGGTTGGGTAGTCTTCGAACGGCATTTGGGTTGCGACGGTTGATTGGGATCCGTAGGAGTTGGTTCAACGGTCATAGGCGAAGGGCTCGAAGGACGGATCGGGATACGTGTGCGTGCCATAAGCGCGACAAGACACGTAAGAAATCGAGAGATCGGAACCCTAGAAAAAAGATACAAGCCCTAAAAACTGGAACCCTAGCCGAAATCGAATGAAACTAGAAGAAACCCTAGCCCTAGACACTGAGAGATGGTGTACCTAGGTCGGAAGAAGAGGGGGGGTTGATCGGCGGCCGGAGTTGGTCGGAGAGGTGGCCGGAAATCGACGGAGGAGGGGTGGAAGTCGAAGGGGCACGGGGGATTTTAAGCTGGAGAGGAGATTTCGATCGACTTGAGTGAAAATAAGTCGGTCGGGTGAGTCTTTTAATCGATCTGAAGTCGAAAAGACAAGACAGTCCCCGTCACAATTAGTCGGTTACAGTTCAAGCACTGACCGACTAGATCACGATCTAGTCGATCGGTCAATGAGCTTGAACCGACTAATTGTAAACAGTAACTGAAGCCAAAAATCCTGACAAGAATTAGTCGGTCTAAGCTCATTCACTTATCAACTAGAACTGAATCTAGTCGGTCGGCCAATGAACTTGGACCGACTAAGAGAGTCCAAAAATTTTAGAATTTGAAATTTTGATTTCTCTCATAATCGCACTTGGACGAAACATCGAAATACTCTCATTAATCATTATACTACCCCATTAAACATCGAAAAACTGAAATTTGACGTTTACGAACAAATCGAGCGAAAATTCCGAAAATTCAACAAAAAATCCAGAAAATTTCAATTAATCTAGCATGAGCAAATATAAAGAAATTGAATAGCATGCAAGATTATTGAACATAACATGAATCCTAAATCTCGGATTCACCCATAATCCCCAATTCTCGACGTAACCGCACAAAGGAGTCTTCCATTAGGGGTTTCGTGAAAATATCGGCGATTTTCTTCTGGGTTTCAACGTACACTAATATGATGTCCTTTTTAGGAACATGATCATCTAAGAAATGGTGACGGACATGTATGTGTTTCGAACGGGAATGGTGTATCGGGTTCTTAGAGAGACATATTGCACTTTGGTTGTCCCACCATGATAGTGCAAGTATCACAGTTTATACCAAAGTCTTTAAGTGTGTGTCTCATCTAAAGAACTTGAGCACACGCGGCACCGGCAGCAAAATATTCCACCTCGGTGGTTGAAAGTGATACGGAATTCTGCTTCTTGGAAAACCAAGAGACAAGAGAATTTCCTATAAAATGGCAAGTTCCACTAGTACTTTTCCTGTCGGATTTGCATCCCGCATAATCTGCGTCACTATATGAGATTAACACATACGTGCTAGATTTTGGATAAAGTAATCCAAAATCAAGTGTGTAACTTAGATAACAGAAAATACGTTTTACCGCTACTAAGTGAGATTCCTTAGGTTGAGACTGATAACGAGCACATACACATACAGCAAACATAATATCGGGCCTACTTGCGGTAAGATATAGTAAAATACCTATCATACCTTGATATAGACGAATGTCTACATCTTTACCGCCCGCATCTTTATCAAGATGTATAGTCGTGCTCATTGGAGTCTTCTTCCTGGAGTCATTCTCCATTCCAAATCGCTTTAGCAACTCCACCGTATACTTCGTTTGGTGGATGAAGATTGCATCGTTCATTTGGTGAATTTGGAGACCTAAGAAATATTTGAGCTCACCCATGTGGCTTATCTCAAATTGATCCTTCATCACATTAGAAAACTCTTCGCAAAGAGTAAAGTTAGTAGCACCGAAAATGATATCATCAACATATATTTGAACTAAAAATATATCATTGTTCGAATACTTAACGAATAATGTGGAATCAACTTCTCCCATTTTAAAACCCAAATCCAAAAGAAAATTCTTTAAACGGTCATACCAAGCTCGAGGAGCTTGTCTCAAACCGTAAAGTGCTTTCTTAGGTTTAAAAACATGATTTGGAAATTTTTCATTTATAAAACCCGGAGGTTGAGAAACATAAACTTCCTCAACAACATCTCCGTTTAAAAATGCACTTTTTACATCCATTTGAAATAATTTAAAATCCTTATGGCATGCAAAAGATAACAATAATCTAATTGATTCTAATCTAGCTACCGGAGCAAAGGATTCCTCGAAATCGATACCTTCCTCTTGCCGATAGCCTTGAGCTACTAACCGAGCTTTGTTCCGGACGACGACTTGGTTTTCGTCGGTCTTGTTCTTGAAAATCCACTTTGTCCCTATGACGGTGTGGTTCTTCGATGGCAAAGGAACAAGCTCCCAAACCTCATTCATCTCGAATTGAATGAGTTCCTCCTCCATGGCTAGGATCCAAGCACCATCTTCGCACGCTTCATTAATATTCTTTGGCTCTATCGAGGAGGTAAATGCACAATGAGCGAAGTGGTTGACTTGAGATCTCGTCTTGACACTATCATGGATATTGCCAATGACTTGCTCATGAGGATGGTCACGAACGGTATGAAGACGTTTGGGAATTCCTTGATCACTAGGAACATTCTCAAACACTTCATTAGTCGGGTTAGTATCAATAGAATCAATAGAGTTAGAATTACCAATTGAATCATATAAGACATCCATCGAGTCATCATCATTAGTAATTCTAGTTGGAACAAATCCTTCATTAAATGAAACATGAAGCGATTCCTCGATCGTTGAGGTTCGTTTGTTGTATATCCGGTAGGCTTTGCTACGTGAGGAATATCCAACAAAAATCCCCTCATCGGATCTTGGATCAAATTTGTCCAAACTACCATACGTGTTCTTAATAAAACATTTTGAACCAAAAACACGAAAATGTTTAACTTGAGGTAACCTACCAAACAACAATTCATAACAAGTTTGTTTAGTGCCAGGCCTCAAAAGTATTCTATTAAACACATAGCAAGCGGTGTGTACCGCTTCCGCCCAAAATTGATGGCCAAGTTGGCTATCATCAAGCATAGTGCGAGTACACTCCACTAGCGTCCTATTCTTTCTCTCAACAACACCATTTTGAGGAGGTGCGCGAGGGAATTAAAAGGTGTGTATAATACCAACTTCATCACAAAATGTCTCAAAAGACTCATTCTCAAATTCCCCTCTATGATCACTACGAATAGTGACAATGGTGGTTCCAATGAGATTTTGTACTTTCTTAACAAAAAATGTGAAGTTTTCAAAAGCATCATTTTTATTACATAATGAAAATCCCCAAGTAAACCTAGAAAAGTCATCAACGATGACAAGTCCATATCGTGCATTTCCTAATGAAGCAACTCTAGTTGGCCTAAATAAATCTAGATGTAATAGCTCTAGTGGCCTCTTAGAAGAAATGCTTTTCTTAGGTTTAAAAGACGATTTTGGAAGCTTGCCTCGTTGACACGAGTCACAAAAGCTCTTCTTTTGAAAGACTAGCTTAGGGAAGCCCCTAATAGAGTTTAACTTGGAAAACTTAAATAGTGTTCCAAAGTTCACATGACCAAAACGTCGATGCCATAAGTGTTGTTCACTTGTGTTGGCAATGAGACATTGTTCATGTGATCTTGGAAGATCTAGGATGTATATATCCTTAATGCGTATGCCGGAAAACAATAATTCATTATCTTTTCTTAAAATATGGCACATTCCTTTCGCAAAGCTAACTTTGTAACCTTTGTCACAAAGTTGGCTTATTGAAATATGATTATGGTTTAATCCTTTAACAAGGTAAACATCACATATTAGGGGGTTATAAGGATTACCCACTTTACCAACACCTATGATGGTTCCGCTCTCGTTGCCTCCAATGACGACGCGGTTTCCATTAGCAATGGGCACCACTCCGAAGAGCAATTGAGCGTCACCCGTCATGTGTTTTGAACACCCGCTATCAAGTATCCAATTCCTCTTGGAGCTAAATTTAAATTTGTTGCTCTGTTTCTTTTTCTTGAGTACCTAAAGATAGAAAATATCGTATCATGGTGCCCAAGGTCATTGGGTCCAAAAGATTAGACCTTTGGAAGCCAAGTCCAATTGGACTTAGACTTCCCCACATAATTATCACTATGCACGACATTTGAAAAATAATCATTCATGTAAACTTGTTTTTCATTAATGCTTGTGTCCTTTGGGCTCCAAATCTTGAAAATTTTGGGAGCCCTCATCCTATTGGGTGCATGCATGCGTTGTTGGTTTCTATGTGATGCATGTCGTGGATAGGCATAAGGAACATGATGAAATGATGCATGTGGATAATTATTCATACGATGATGTGGGTGAACATATGCATGTGGGGGAACACGTGCATGAGGGTGTCTCACATGGTGTGCACGTGCCCGTGAACGTGTAGCATAAAAATCATCATATGTGTGAGCCGGTGGAGTAGGACGTGTGTTCCTACGTGGCATAGTATTTGTGTACATATAAGCATGACCCTTCTTTGGAGGTCCACCCAAAGTGGATTTCTTTTCGAAAGAGGGTGTGAACGAGGTGGAAGCACCATTGGTAGATGAACTACCAATAAACTGTTTACTACCACTCGTTGAGTCACCGGAAGTTGGCCTAACAAAAGTAGTGGCCGATTTGGATGAACTTCCCATCGTATACCCCAAGCCAATGTGGTGATTGGCCGGAAGTAAGTCACTTAGGATTTTATCCAAATGGTCCTGACCCTTATTGAATTTATTAATTCGGCCTAATGTGCTCTCATATTTCTCGGTGAGAGAACGCAAAGAAGCATCCAAAGTGGATACTTGCGATGTGAGCACATAAACACGAGATTTGAGATTTTCATTCTCAATACTCAAAGTCGAGTTTTGAGAAGTCAAATCCGCTATCTTGTGTTCTTCCGGATCCTCAATGCTAACATGTTCAAGTTGAGACTTGAGATTTACAATCTCATTCTTCAACTCTTCAACAACGGTGTCGTTTTTGGTGATGATAGTTTTAGGCGAGGTTTGGATGCTAGCTAAATCATCTTTTACTTTAGTATACCCATTTACTAACTTAGTGTATTTAGACCATAATTGCTCATTAGCATTTCTAAGGTCATCCATGGTTACCTCATCGCCTTCGTTGTCTCTATCATTGGAGGAAGATCCTTGTTCATTTTCCTCTCTAGCCATGAAGCACATGTGTGCTTGCTCCACTTGCTCATCATCCGACTCTCCACTTGAGGAATCATCGGAGTCGGTGAATGTCCCGACAAGCCCCTTTTTGTTCCCTTTCTTGTACTTCTTGGACTTGTCGAACTTCGGCGCCTCCCACTTCTCCTTGTGCTTGTTTTGAGGACACTCCGCTTTCATGTGTCTGGGCTTGTTGCATTGAAAACACAAAGGAGAGGAGGCGTTAGAAGAATTAAACTTCGATTTGTTTTTGAAGTTACCTTTCCGTAAGAACCGGTTGAACTTCTTTGCTATGAGTGCCATGGACTCCAAGTCCAACTCGTCTTCCGAGTTTTCATCATCGGTCGATGTGGAAGTTGATGGAGCGGCCTTGAAAGCAATAGCCTTCTTCTTTGGCTCATCTTGCTTTAGGTAGGACTTCATCTTGTCCTGCAACTTCAACTTGCTATCCTTGCGTACCTCATATGACATTAAAGTACCCATTAGTTGAACAACGGTATAGGTTTTCATGTCATTACCTTCCTCGATGGAGAAGGTCCGTTTCTCCCAACAAGAAGGAAGTCCATCGATGATCTTCGAGACTTTCTCCTTTTGGGTGTAGGTTTTACCGAGAGCCTCCAACTCGTTTGTGATGTCGACGAAGCGAGCATAATACTCCTTCACCTTCTCACCCTGTAGCATATGAAATAACTCGTAATCTTTGTTAACTACAACGAGTTTAGAGTCTCTTACCCTACTCGTTCCTTCATGCAAGATGAGGAGGGAGTTCCATATTTGATATGCACTCTTACATTTGCATATCTTATTGAAGTCCTCCGGCTCCAAAGCGCATTGCAAGGCGTTCATTGCCTTGGCATTGCTTACCTCCACGGCGACCTCCGCGGTAGTCCACTTCTCGAAATATTCTTCGGTGGGCTCGACATACTCCTTCATCGTGGCCCTCCATAATGAAGCACTCCGGAGGAAAGTTTCCATCCGGCATTTCCAGTACCTGTAGTTGGTACCGTTGAAGAATGGAGGCCTCGTTGAGGAGTGTCCTTCCATCACCGAAGACGCTCCTTCACGATTCCTGAAGGTGCTGTAGTCGGAAGGTGGACGAACGGTCTTGTTGTCGTTGGCAGACATAGCTATAGACTTGGCTCTGATACCAAATGTAATGCCCTGCTAAGCTACTGCACAAGTACTAGAGGGGGGTGAATAGTACTTTAAAATAATTAAGAGGCTAATTCCTAATTACCTTGCAAACTCTACCAAACAATGCGGAAATTTGGAAATGTAAATGTTAGACAACAAAGAAACAATCGCAAACAAGCAATATTACTGGGTTCGGATCCACCCAAGTCTTCCCGACTTGTTCCCGGTGATCCTACGTCCCAACCACCCGGATCCCCTCCGGATACTTGAGTTAGAAACCCTAACTCAAGATTTCCACTATGAAATACTTGTGAAGAACCTTCACCAAGTCAAATCATACACAAAGGAAATTGTGACTCCCACAACCCGGGATCACAACCACTCTCACAACCGAGAGTGAAACACTTACAATATCGAAAGTAAATGAAATAGAAAAGCTTACCACAAAATACCTATGCCTTGAGTATACTTACGAATTAGGGCAAAGATGATTTTGAGGAAGAAGAAGGCACCAAACCCTAGCTCCAAGATGAAATCAGCGATGGAGAGCTATGAGGTTGTTGGTGACCTAGAATCAAGCACTTGGCTTGGAAGGCTCAAAATCAATGAATCTCTCTTTTGAAATAAGAGTGAGAAGAGATTCAAGATTGGAAATGAATGAGCTTTAATGAGATGGAATGATTTCTCTTTGAACTCTAAACTTCTCTTAATATCAGCCTTGAGTGCAATGAATGCAGCACTCCAAGTATATATAGGTTAGAGGAAAGAGAGAGTGAAAATCATGGCATTAAATGCTCCAACGGCTCTATTCTGAACCAAACTAGTCGGTCAAAGAAGGTTGACTGACCGACTAGTTCACCAACTAGTCGGTCGGTCAAACAGCATGAACCGACTAAAGGTAGAACAGCCAAAAGAATAAGTTCAGAATGAAGGGAACTAGTCGGTCAAAGAAGAGTTGTTGACCGACTAGTTTCACAACTAGTCGGTCGGTGACTCAACTCAGACCGACTAAGAGATAAAACAAATAGTCTGAGTACAAATTGATTTAGTCGGTCCAAGAACAAATGTTGACTGACTAGTTCATCAACTAGTCGGTCGCCAAATGTGCATAGACCGACTAACGATAAACAGTAACTTGGCATGTACAGGGAAAGCTCAACTAGTCGGTCTAAGAAGCATCACTGATCGACTAGTTCACAAACTAGTCGATCGGTGAGTCAACGTAGACCGACTAACTGTAAACAGTAAAGAGCTTAGAATTGAGAAGGCAAACTAGTCGGTCCAAGAAGCTTTGCTGACCGACTAGATCACCATCTAGTCGGTTGGTTCTTCTTCTTGAACCAACTAACATGCACAAGAAGTCGCGAAACGAAGCGCGATGCTTCGGGAAAGTTATTATGGACTTCTTACAAGTTCCTAGCTCTAAGATAGGAGCGTTATGAAGATTAAAACGTAAGACCTACTCAAGGCTTAACATTCTATGGAACGAAGCTAAAAGACTATAAATAAAACTTGACGAACCATCTTCGAAAGCTTCGATCCGAATCTTCATGACTTCTAAAATGGTTCAAAAGCTTCAACGAAGCTTTAGGCATATGATCACGTGCTTTGAGAAGTCTCGAGACGTCGCTTTGGATGTTCATATGAATTTGGCGACGATCTCCATAACTGCGCTCACAAAGAGTTAGTTCACGATATATTTATGTTTGTTCATCATCCAAAACCAAATCCAGGGAGTCCAATATCCAACAGGGTATGGGTTCCCGAACCCTGACCCGGATTTAATCTGGGTCGGGTTCGGGTTCACCCCTATTCGGGTCAGGTCAAACCTGACCCGACCCGAACCCGACCCGACCCGACCCATTTGCCACCCCTACACCCCCCGTAAAGGGGGTGAGAAGGGGGTGGCCCGGCCATCGGGCCGGGATCCTCCCGAGGGTTTTTATGTGTGTTGGGGGGTTGCGGCCTTCGGGGCAGCGAAATCCATACCTGGTATTGAGAAGTCATCGTCCTTTATCAGAAAAAATCGATTTTTATGATAAAAATCGAATTTTTATTTTTGTAATCAATGTTTTTTGTCATAAAAATTTGACTTTTATCATAAAAACGTTGATTTTTGATCCATAAAATTGTAGATCTAAATGTATTCGTGAAGAAAAATAGGTTTAGATCCAATTTTGATTTATTACCTCTAGATCTGTCCTCCAGATCTAGCGGTGGTTGAGATGCCTACGGTTGATCTGACGAATCGTTCTTTGTCCGCCAAAAATCGCCGCAAAATCTCTCAGTTGATTGCAGCGTGCTGATAACGTGTTGTGAAGGATGGCGGCTACTGAACCAATAGCCTTGTATTTATAGTAAAGTGTTACATATTGGTGGATACCCTAGCCCTATATGGGATTTATATGGGCCAACAAAAGCCCATTCATAACAAAGCTGATTATTTTTATGCGCTAGAGATGGACTCAATTTCAAAAAACACAATATTATATCCTTTGTGAATTATACACAAACTGTGAATTGGATATAACCTTGCCTTTTTATCTTTTAAGTCTAGTTATAATTTAAGTATTTTTCTCTGAATGGTAAGATTTAATCAGTAACCACTTTTTTTGTTTATTTACGGAACAGATCATGTTCATTTAAATACAAGGATATGAATCTGAATATCATTATTTACATTGTGTTTGGTTTGTGGGAAATGAAAAGAAAGGGAAAGAAATTAAGTAGGAAAATCAATTTTTATTATTTGTCTATCATGGCTATAAGTTAGAACAGTAGCATCAATCGGTATGTTCAACCAGCCCATTGTAGATTCCAGCCAAGAAGACCAGGAAAAGTAGATTAAGAATGTTATATATCGTAGGAGCTAGATCAGTTCCCGATGAACAAGTCAGAATAGCCTAAACTAAAATTGATGGAATTAGACCTAAAAATCCATTCAATTTCGTTATCGATTAGGTATTAGTGGGAACATCAAGATTAATGAGTTAACTAAGTTTCAGATCGACCAATTGAACAAATGATATGTTAAGAACATGTTATTCATTGGGAATTAAAGATGGGAGAACAAGCACACATTGAGGGATTAATTTCTATTTCTCATTATCGTGGAATTCATCATCAAGATGGACTGCCCTTATGCAGCCAACGAACTCATACTAATTGTTAAGTCATTGGGCTGGCATTCGATGTAATGCCCTACCAGCTACTGCACAAGTACTAGAGGGGGGGTGAATAGTACTTTAAAATAATAAGGCGTATTATTCCAAATTAAATTGCACACAACTACCAAGTCAATTTGCGGAAGCTTAAATTGAATGTCAACAATGAAATTAACAAAGCTAACAAATGATGTTAATGGGTTCGGATCCACCCAAGTCTCCCCGACTTGTTCCCGGTGATCCTACGTCCCAACCACCCGGATCCCTTCCGGATACTTGAGTTAGAAACCCTAACTCAAGATTTCTACTATGAATATCTTGTGAAAAACCTTCACAAGATCAAATCATACATGCAATGGCAAAGTGAATCCCACAACCCGGGATCACAAACTTCTCTCACAACCGAGAGAGCCAATAAGCAATATAAAAGAGTTTAGATGAAATAAATACTCTTACCACAAAATCCTATACCTTGAGTTTTTCTTACCCAATAGGTGGAATGAAGGATTTGAGGAAGATGAAGTTACCAAACCCTAGCACCAAGGAAATGAGCAGCAATGGGTGCCTAGGGAAGATTTGGAAACTTGAATCAAGCAATAGCTTGAAGAGCTCACCAAGAACAAGCTTCTCTCTAGATCTAGAAATGAGAGAGAATGGGTTTCTTGTGAGGAAGAGAGCTTTAGATTTGAGGGAGAATAGCTATCTCTTTAGAACTCAATGAATCTCTTAATGGCAGCTCTATTGAAGATAGAAATGACCTAGGTTCGTATTTATAGGAACCCAAAAACACAAGTTAGGTCAATCTCCAAAGGAAAGAAATCTGTGAGAATTAGTCGGTCAAAGAACACTCACTGACCGACTAGTTCATCAACTAGTCGGTCAGTCACAAAGCATGGACCGACTAAGAGCAGATCTGAGAAGAGATAGAATTTCAGACCTAGAAAACTAGTCGGTCCAAGAACACTGTCTGACCGACTAGTTTCACAACTAGTCGGTCATCCAATGAACGTAGACCGACTAAGAGGCAAAACAACATAGTCTGAAGGCAAGTTGACTTAGTCGGTCCAAGAACAAAAGTTGACCGACTAGATTGTCAACTAGTCGGTCATCAAACGTTCTTAGACCGACTAAAGGTAAACAGTAGCTTAGGAGAATTTTAGAGTGAACAGTAAGTCTCAACTAGTCGGTCAAAGAAGCATCACTGACCGACTAGTTCACAAACTAGTCGGTCGGTGAGTCAACGTAGACCGACTAACTGTAAACAGTAAAGTCCAAGAAATTAAGGAATCAAACTAGTCGGTCCAAGAACAGTTGTCGACCGACTAGATCACCATCTAGTCGGTCAGTACTTGTTCTTGTACCAACTAACATGCACAACAAAGTCCGAATCGAAGCGCGACGCTTCGAGGAAGTTAGAATGAACTTGTGCAAGGATCCTAGAGCTACGAAATGAGCGTAATGAAGATATAGATGTAAGATATACTCAAGGCTTAACATTCTATATATCGAAGCTAAAAGACTATAAATAAAACCTTAATAAACGGTCTTCGATAGCTTCGATTGAATCTTCATATTTTCCAAAGCGTCGCAAGAGCTTCAACGAAGCTTTAGGCATGAATATGAGCTTTGGAAAGTGTTGAGATGTCGCTTTGAATGTTCACGTGAAATTGGCGACGATCTCCAATACTGCGCTCACAAATTGTTAGTTCATGAATTATTTATGTTTGCTCATCATCCAAAACCAAATCCGGGGAGTCCAATATTCAACATTCGAGGGACTCGATCGATTAATGCCCAAGGCCCACCAAGCCCACCAAAGAAACCTGCTACTGACTCGGTCAAAGCCCAGATGGCCAATCGACCGTTGGGTCCACTCCACACGAACGTGGGATTAAAGGCGGGCTCGAAAATCTCAGGGACGTGGGTAATGTTTACTCCTATTAATGGGGGAAGATCACGGCCTATTATGGTTGACCGTTATCTCCCCAACGTATCCAAGGGGACCCCGAACGTCTATAAATAGAGAGAAGGGTTCCATCTTCAAGGTACGAGATCTAATACATAGAACTCTATCTTCTTACTCTTATCATCCTCATATCTGAGCTTGTGTCGTCAGTCTAGAGACGATCCTCCGTGGGTCGATCTCAGCTACACCAAGCTCCCTCTCTTCCTTAAGTTCTCTACTAACTTAAGCATTGGAGGGGATTTGGGTTGGAACCCAGATCCGACCCTCGTAACGACTCCCTGTGGTGCAGATCGATGATCACCATTCAACATCGAAGATCAACGTTGGGCCCTTTAACCTCGAACGCTCCATCCAACGATCGCTCGTAGGTCGATCAAAGGTCATATCACCTCCAACTACCAGCATCCGACCCTGATTCTTCCAACCAAGGGTCCCACCTCAACTTCTGACAAGGCTCCAGCTCAGCGCTACGAGTCTCCCTCAGCCTGACAACTGTCCTGGTCAATTTTGGCCTTAACAGTTTGGCACCGTCTGTGGGAAATATTCACCAGCTTGTCATCCCAAAGCTATTCAGAAGCTATGACGGCTGGACTCGGTAACGCCAGACCGGTCGAAGGTCCGAAGGAAAAGCCAAGAGCAAATAGCCTCTTGATATAGGATGTCGCGGACTCCACGACGCCGCCTCCTCGATCGACGGAGGAGGCAAAGGAGCCCGGGGAGACTCGAAGAGAATTCAACCAATTCACCGAGCAGGTAGATAAGAGCTTAGGCACATTGGCGGCTTTTGTACGCCAGACATGGGGACCCCATCGCCCGTAAATGAGCTGTCGCTGCCTCCAAATTCGTACCTGACGCCAACGAGGGGCTCAGCATTCCTCCGAGATCTTGGGGATCCAAGAGATGAGATTAACCTCGATGGTTCGACCCCCCGACCCACCAATAAAACAGAGCCAGGGTCGATAATCGAGCTTTCATGCCCCAGTGAGAACCCACCTACTCCAATTACCGGGCGGCCACCTGCGACATCATAAATCAGGTAATATACGGAGCACCTCTACGTTATAACCCGCTAAACCCTGCAGGTGGACACACAAGAAGGGAGGAGATCATGAATCGATCCTCTTAGGCCAACTTCTCCCAACCCGGAGCAGGAGGATCCGTACTGGTCCAATCCACCATTCGAAAAACTCCCCTGAAGGAGAATATCCTCTCCACTCCTTTTCTTTCCAAATTCAAGCTCCCTGCCCTACCAGCTTACGATGGCAGAGGCGTCCCACGGTTACACATTGAGAAGTATCTGAATGTCATGCTACTCCACAGAGCTGACCCTACCTTTGTAGAGCTTTCAATGCCACACTGACCAAGAGGGCCGAAAGCTGGTACGAAGGGATACCCCGCTGCTACATATGCTCATTCGACGAGCTGGCCGAGATATTCTGCAACCAATTCGCCGTCAGACGATGACCCAAGAAGAGGTCGTCCCACCTCTTCTCGCTAAAACAAAATGAGAACGAGTGGATCCGAGCCTTCGTACAGAGATTTAACGATGAGAGGCTCGACATAGAAGAGACGTCGGACGTAACCATCATAGAGACGGTTACCCAGGCTGTCAGGAACAAATATTCCCTTCACCAGTTTCCCCTAACACCGTTGCAGAGATGCTCAACTTAACAGATCGGTTCACTTCATCCGAGGAGGCAGAAGAGCAAGCTAGGGCTAATGCAAAAGGCACCCCTCCCACCGCGGAGACATGAGGAGAGAGAAACCAAGCTCAGGAACCCCCCACCAGGAATCCCAAGACAAGAGGCCTAGGGAGAGGAGCCCTCGAGGTAAAGAGCGTCCTGCCTACTCTAAGTAGTTCGTTCCTAATACCGAAGTCCTTGCCTATGCCCCACGAGAAGCACTGATCCAAGAGGCTACGAAGAAGGGAAAATACGAGAAGAGGGACAACCTCAAATTTTGCAAATACCACAACGAATACGGGCACGACACAAACAACTGTTGGACTCTCCAAAAGGAGATCGACACCCTAGTCAAACGAGGACACCCCAAAGGCCCGACCGACGATCCACCAAGTAAGGAAGGATCCTCGAAGCAAAATGGGAAGATAACGGGGTCACCTGTCACCAAGGTGTTCGACTGATGAACCACCCAAGAACTCCTAGTGAATAAAAATGAACGGCAATAGCTCCGACGTCGATCGGAAAACTCCGGTACGCCCTTCCTGTTTCCCTTTCAATAAAGCATGTTTTCCTTTATCGAATAAAACTTCCCTTCTTTGAGCCTTCGTAAAGTTCATAAATATTACCCAATCAAAACTCCCCTCCAAAAAGGATCCGACCCTAAAGAGGTGGTGGGAAAACTAAACTCACTTACGTAAAGGCAAATAAACGATCATGAGCCGTAAGTCGAAGGGGCCACCCCTTTGTGACTGAACGACTCTCTCTAACGAGCGTCCTCCGTAAGTCGAAAGGGCTACCCCTTTGCAACTGAACGACTCTCTCAAATGAGCATCAGTCGTAAGTCGAAAGGGCCACCCCATAGCGACTGAACGACTCTCTCTAATGAGCGGCAGCCGTAAGTCGAAGGGGCCACACCTTCACGACTGAACGACTCACTCTAACATGCGTCAGCCATAAGTCGAAGGGGCTAACACTTCGCAACTGAACAACCCTCTCTAACGAGCGTCAGTCGTAAGTCGAAGGGGCTACCCCTTCGTAACTAAATGACTCTGTCAAACGAGCGTCAACCGTAAGTCGAAGGGGCCGCCCCGTTGCGACTGAACAAATCTCTCAAGTGAGCTAAGCCGTAAGTCGAAGGGGTGACCCCTTTGCAACTGAACGACTCTCTCAAACGAGCGTCAGCCGTAAGTCGAAGGGGCCACCCCTTCATGACTGAACGACTCTCCCTAAAAAGCATCGGCAATAAGTCGAAGGGGCCACCCCTTCACAACTGAACGACTCTCTTTAACGAGCGTCAGCCATAAGTCAAAGGGGCTACCCCTTCGCAACTGAACGACTCGCTTAAACGAGTGTCAGCCGTAAGTCGAAGGGGACATGCCTTTGCGACCGAACAACTCTCTCTAATGAGCATCAGTCGTAAGTCGAAGGGGCCACCCCTTCGCGACTGAATGACTCTCTCTAACAAGCGTCAACCGTAAGACGAAGGGTCTACCCCTTCGCAACTGAACTACTCTATCAAACGATCGTCAGTCGTAAGTCGAATGGGCCACCCCTTCGCAACTGAATGACTCTCTCTAACGAGCGTCAGCCATAAGTTGAAGGGGCCACCCCTTCGCGACTGAATGACTCTCTTTAACAAGCGTCAGCCGTAAGTCGAAGCGGCTACCCCTTTGCCACTGAACGACTCTCTCAAACGAGCGCTAGTCATAAGTCGAAGGGGCCACCCCTTCGTGACTAAACGACTCTCTCTAACGAGCGTCAGCTGTAAGTCGAAGGGGCCACCCCTTCGCGACTGAACGACTCTCTCTAACGAACGTCAGCTGTAAGTCGGAGAGGCTACCCCTTTGCAAATGAACGACTCTCTCTAACGAGCATCAGCCGTAAGTCGAAGGGGATACCCCTTTGCAATTGAACGACTCTCTCAAACGATCGTCAGCCATAAGTCGAAGGGGCCACCCCTTTGCAACTATATACAGTATGATGTGCAAGCATATCATCAAGAAGGTGATCTCACGTCTGAGCATTCTGATCAAAATATGTGGTCTACATTGAAGCATGCATCCCATCCAAAAGGTATTCTCCCATCTGAGCACTCTTATCAAAATTGTATTATCCCATCTGAGCACTCTGATCCAAAATAGTATTCTCCCATCTGAGCACTTTGATCAAAATCTGTGGTCCATATAGTGTAATCCATTATACCTGATCAACAAAGACACATACCTGGAGAAAAATAGCAGTGGCACAAAAGAATATAGAAATGATAGTAATGGTGGCGAGGGTAAAAATTCCTGGTAAAAGTCTACCTACCCTCTATAACGAATATGTACAATATGTCCATGCAAAAGTAAAAAGGGTGAAGAATGTGAAAATTATCACGGGGTAAGGATGTGAGCTAGTCTCAAGGGTTACATGGTCCTAAATATAACAAGCACGTTGCCTCCCTTGCAACGGCACCATAAAGCTTGACCGCCCGCCCGTTTGGCAATCAAATCAGGACGGTGATACTAGGATTAAAATTTGTAACCGCAAGCACACGGTGTCGAGGTGTGGCTTGGGGGTCGAACACAGGGAGGCGTGTGATGTGCTTGTGAGCAATTGGGGTCCTGATCACCCGGTGGGTGAGCTAGCTTAATCGCTTGATGGGTTGTCATGATAGAAAATTAATGCAAAAGGTGTAAGAGATAAAAAAGGCAACATAGGACCTTGGCTTCCGTCCTATCATGAGTTCTCACTATTACACCCGATAAATAGGAAAGTGATCGGATTCTAGGGTTTAGCGGTGAGACGTTGCCTCTAAAAGTGGTACCTAGCGTCCCATGGTCCCGATATTCCGGTCGATGCCCAGGATGATACATTAGGTCTACCCGGGTTCGAATGATGGGCATTCCCATGTCCATCACCGACCGACTCCGGGAGCACTAAGCTCGCAACGATTGCTCCCGACATTTCATCCAAGCCGTTCCTACATGCGAGGAATCAATGTCTACGCTAGGGGTGTGAGCTGTGGCTAGGGGATCAAACTCCCGTTTTATTTTCCCTTGGCCCGACGGTCAAAGGCAGTCTTTCTCCCGCCAGAGACAATAAAACACCCCGCGTAACCATCTAAATCCCTATCTCCTATCGAATCCCTAATCATATGGTTGTTTTAGGGAGAACCCACGAAGGGGCTTCCACCAATATCCCAGATTTAGAAACTACTCACTAATCATGGCATTACATGCAACAAAACAGATTTTAGCCATTGAAATGAAGATCAAGCAATAAACTACTTAGCTAAGAGTAATATAAATGCAATATCAAAGTATTAGAAAGATCAAAGAATTTACAAAATGATTTTAATTGAAAGCAGCCAAAACCCCCTAAAAATAGCTTAAGAAAAATGGGGATTACGTTTTCTGGGAAACTTAGGGATATTTATACATTTTGGCAAGATGCTAGGGAATATTCTCACTAAAAGACAAAAATAAACGCTCACCCGGTCGGTTGAAACATCAACCGATCGGGTGAGGCAGCGGTTGGAAAAGGTCTTCGGTTCTGAATAACCTCACCCGATAGCTGAACCGATCGAATGAGTCGTTGGGTTCTCGAGCTGGGGAAGCTTCTGCTACAGGTGACCCGATCGGTTGACAAGTCAACGGATCGGGTGGCGTTGGCACTCAAAAACAGAGAGTTGTGTCGGATCCACCCGATTGCTGAACCGATCGGGTGGAGTTGCCTTCTTCTTCGGGTCAGATACGGGTGCACGAACCAATCGGGTGGAACTGTCCACTTGATCGGTTGAGAGCCGATACGTGGTTTCTCTTGATGTTTTGCTCTTAGGATCTCGTGTGACACCTACCGTTGCTTCAGGGACTCGTGGTGTTAGCGTTGTATGTCCCTTGTGCCATCAATATCATGCAAAAGCACAAAAACACAATGAAAGTAAGAAGGAACTAAAAATCACAAAAAGACGGACTCAAAATAATGAAAAACGATGGGAAATCACGGAGAAGACGTCCGTGAATATATAAAATATAAACACACGTCAAAATCCCCCAAGCTGAACCCTTCCTCGTCCTCGAGGAAGACGAGTGAGAATAGGAGCTCGGAGGGAAAAATAGAAAGGAAGAAACAGAAAAAGGAAAGGAAATCCTAGATTACCCGTCAGAGCCAACGAAAACTAACACGCCACACTAAGCAAGCATGCGATAAGCATCGCACTAAAACCCAGGAATATGAGTCCCTGCTAGTGTCGTGGGCACATGTGGTGAAGCGCAAGTGAGTGTGGTCGTGAGCTAGTAGACGGTGTAACTATCTAAATTGTGCAATCAAGCTCCATATACACATATCCATGGAATGACCCAAATATCGAATCAATTCGAATAAGCGGTGAATAATAGTTCATACATGCATGAGAATAGAGTAAGAATAGAAGCATATCATATGTCAGGGATTCTACTGCTTGGAACTAGGAAATCACCGCATGATTGCCTAGATGATCGCTAGAAAGCTCCTATGCCAAGTGTGTTCGAAAACGAAGGGGGTTGAGTAGGTGTGGAGGAGAGCACCCGGTGAAAATTCTCGCCTTCCCTTTATTCTCGGCGCTAGGAGTAATATTTACAACAGAAATTTTTTTTGGGTTTTGGGTATTTGTATATTTTTGGATTTTGGTTATACATGTTCTTTCTTTTCTCTCTTTGTTTTTTTTTGAATTTTTTGATTTTGGCAAAGTTGTGCTCTCCCAAATGGAAGAACAGTACATGACGAGGGGATTTGCACCAAGTAAAACAAAAAAGAATTCGAATTCTAAACATTTGGACAAAGAAAAAAAATTTCGCGGATTAGGGCATAAGCAAAATGGGTTATCCTAGTCCTATTGGTAGAGTCCTGACACATGCGAACTGAAGAGTAAATACATAAATGATTCATGCATAAAGAAGCAGATAGTGGAGGCAATATACCGCATATTCGAAATTGAAGCATGATAGTCTTGGGGTCATCCAAGGACATGCATATAAAACAAAATCACAACGTAGAAGGACACCAACTAGCTAGTCACGACACACAACTCACACAAAAGCAAAGTGAACCCACGGAGCATAAAATGCAATAGGACTTAGCTTCCTAGGGTTAGTGAGAATGATTGTCGTAGCTAAGCTAAGTGTGTGTGTGTGGTTTCGTGGCAGTTCATTGATCGCTCCTTATTTTACACCCTTTTTCCGCATGTTTGCATGCCATTTAGATCGCCCAAATCATGTTTTTCACGATATATCGACGATATTGCGATGCTTTTCACGATTTGTTGGTTTTGTCGCATTTCAGGTGATTTGGCGCGATTTGGAGTGATCTCGAGATGCGCTTACTCTAGACGGTCACCGACGACCTCCCCGTGGGGTATTTTGCTGTTGGAGAGGAGCGGAAGAAGAACGGACGTCGTAGGAGCGACGAGGAGGCCAAAATAAGCAGATTGGGCATTTTTTTGTGTTCCACTCGGCCGAGTGGAGGAGCCACTCGGTCGACCAGCGAGACACTGCTCGGCCGACCAGATCAGACACGATTTACCTGTGCACTCGGCCGAGCGACGGAGACCACATCGGCCGAGTGACGAGACCACGTCCGCCCGAGTGGCGCCCAGACGAAGCCTTTCAAAAATCTCCAAGTTTCTGTTTTTCGGCTGCCTGAGCTTCAGAAGACCCACTCGGCTGAGTGGAGAATCCTGTCCGCACGAGTACAATGAAGCCATCGGCCGAGTGACGACAACTCACTCGGCCGAGCCGCCCCCGAAGTAGAGACCCCTGAAGGCCCCGACTTACTGGAAAATTACAGGGTTTCTCACTCGGCCGAGCGACTTTTGTCACTCGGCCGAGTGCGATGCGCTGCCTGTAGCGAAAACTGCGGAAAACAGGCTGTGCAGGGGTATTTTGGTCACAGTTTTTGGACGATTTTGGGGGCTATTTAAGCCTTGTTTTTACCCTAGTTTAGGGAGCCTCTCTCTTAGATTTTTTGCAGATTTTTAGATTAGTTTTTAGCTTTATTCTTGTGATTGGAGAGGAGACAAAGATTGGAATTTTGTTGGATTAATTGAAGAACTCCATTGGTTTGCATCTCTTTTCCCTAAAAATTCTATTTTTATTGCTTATCTCAATATTGTGATGAATTCTATTGCTTATTTCAACGATTATTTTTGTGATCTTGCTATGATTTGTGAGTAGTCTCCACGTCTTGGGGCGTGGGGATGAACCCTACAAGCCCATTTTCATATTTGTGATGAATTGGTAGAAATTGTGCTAGAATTGTTATTAGGGATTAGATTGGGATTAATTTACTACGGATGGCTAGGTATTCATATCAATTGGGATTTGCAAGAGATTGGATCCCAATTTGATAGGAAACCCTAGAAATCCGAATTGGGTTGGAGTCGGATTTTCGAAGTATCGGTTTGCAAGAGATTGGACCGATACTAGGATTTCCGATTGCAATTCCATGCCGATACTCGTTTGCAAGAGATTGGACGGGTAGGAACTATCCCAATCTAGGTCATGGACCGAGTTTGCAAGAGATTGGGCTCGGTGCGCGATTGGACGATGATGTTGATCCTAATGCTAGCCTTCCCAGGCTAGGGTTTGCAAGAGATTGGACCCAAACCTAGGATAGCTATAGACCGGCAACAGCGCGAGAGCGTGAGCTTGGTTCTACATTCAGTTGCAACTAGTTCATCCAAATCCTCATTCAAGCAATTTTGATACCGATAAACCGCATTTATGAAATTCGGTGAGTAGCGGGGATTCCCCATTCCCTAGACGTTCTTTATTTGATTTGATATTTCCGCAATTTTTGTCTGACGATTGTGACAGGATCGCCAAAGGCAAATTTCTCTCTTAAATAGCCAGGTTGATTGGAACAAGCAAGGTCATTCGTCCTCCCTGTGTTCGATAACCCGCTTGCCGCTATACCGTGCGCTTGCGGTAAAACTACAACCGTCGCTCCGGGACGTGTATCCGGGGTGCGATCAAGTTTTTGGCGCCGTTGCCGGGGAGGCGATTGCGTTTGATTCTTTCTCACCCTAGCTATTTATTTTTTTTATTATTATCATTATTTTTATTTCTTATTTCTTACCTAACCCTTCCACGGTACTAATCATTTCTTTGAAACCCTGTTTCCCCTGTGCATGTACACGAGATCTACGGCGGACCCCGAAGCTATATTGTTTGATCCAGAGATCGAACGTACCGCGCGGAGACTTAGTGCGGAAAGGAGACAAAATCCGGAAGGGCGGTTTATGACCAACCCGGAAACTGCGGAACAATTGGCGGCAAGGATGGCGAGGCTAATTTCTATTCGAGATAGGCTTCGGCCTAAGACCTCTTCTACTACCTCATCCATTGCCATGCCGGGGTTGGCGGCTGACAAGAGCTTCGAGCTGAAGACTGGACTAGTGGTTCTGATGCAGCAGGATCCATTTCATGGGAATGCCCATGAAAATCCCCACTACCACATCCAATCGTTCTTGTCAAAGTGCGCCACATTTCAGATGCCGGGGGTCTCCATCGATGCCATCAGACTGCGTCTCTTCCCTTTCACGCTAAAGGACAAGGCACTATACTGGTTGAGGACGCAAGCTGAGGGTGTCTTCACCACTTGGGACGAGTTGGCGAGTGCATTTATTGATAAGTTCTATCCGCCATCCAAGACGGTGAAGATCCAGAGCGCTCTCATGTCCTTTAAGCAAGGACCACAGGAGACGCTCTATGAAGCTTGGGAGCGTTTTAAGGATTTGCAGCATCAATGCCCGCATCATAGCATTGAAGACTGGGAGCTAGTGCATAGCTTCTACAATGGTCTCCAACCGGGGACCAAACAAATTATTGATGCCGCGGCGAATGGTGCTATCTTGTCAAAGACTCCCGAGGAAGCTACGGCCCTAATTGAGGAGATGGCCTCAAATAATCAACAATGGGGCGATGAGCGAGGACACTCTACGTCCTCCTTGAAGCCGACTAGTATCTATGAGGCGAAGGCCGTGGCGGAGCTTACGAGCAAATTTGATTCTCTCTGCAAGGTAGTGGAGAGATTGGAGAAGTTTATCACGGAGCCCCAAGGAGCTCCTTCTACCTCCGCTCCAACGAACCAAATGTGTGATTGGCAAGACCAATCTCAAGCCATGTACGTGGGAGGAGAGCAATGGGAAGGATCCTTGGAGCAAGTACAATATGTTGCGGGGAACCAAGGATATTGGGCCAATCCGGCCGCAAGAAATCATCCCGGATTCTCCTACGCCAACAATGAAGGAGCTTTGAACCCGCCACAACCGCCACCTCAACAGGCCCGACCACCACTACCACCCCAACAACAAAACTATCCACCGAGGGGGCCTACTCAACAAAATTTTCAACCAAAGCAACAAGTTCCACCGTATAGGCCGCCCGGATACAATCAAGGGTGGAGGAATCAAAATCAAAACCCTCCACAAGCTCAACAACGATCCGACTTCGAAGCTAGAGTGGAGGCGTTCATGGTCGAGCAAAATAAGGTCAATGCTAGCTTGAAGGCGGGGCAAGACTCCCTTAATACCGTTGTGGCTCAAATATCGGAGCAATTGGCGTTGCTCAATCGGAACACTCAACGATTGCCGGCACAACCCGAGCAAAACCCACGGGGCAACACCGGTCACATCAATGCCGTAGTTGCCGTTACTACTAGAGGCGGGAAGGACACCACCCCCGCCATGATCCCTACCGAGGAGCCCGTGGAGGAAAGTTTGGAGCCGATTGAGCCGGTAGTTGAAGTTGAAAAGGAGAAGGAGCCACAAGACAAGGAGAAATCTAGAGCGGAACAATTGATCGAGGAAAGGCGCTTCATGCCACCGGTCCCATTTCCCCAAAGGCTTGCTAGAGCGAAAATGGAGAAAAGGCTAGCGAAGTTTCTCGAGTATCTTAGAGGAGTTAGCCTTAACATTCCCTTCCTCGACGCCATCGTGGAAATCCCCACATATGCTAAATTCTTAAAGGATTTGATTTCGGGGAGAAAGAGGAAGGAGAAGATCATGCTAGCCGAGGAGGGCTCTTGGTTTACTAAGAGAGAAAAAGAGCCGGCCAAATTTAAAGATCCGGGGAGTTTTCAGATTCCTTGCACCTTGGGCGGCGTCCCTCTTCAAAAGGCGTTGGTTGATCTAGGGGCTAGTGTGAGCCTCATGCCTCTCTCCATGTTCTTAAGGCTAAACACCGGGACAAAGTTGAAACCCACCGACATGCGCATTCAATTAGCCGATGGACGGATAACAAGGCCGGTGGGGATCGCCGAAGACATCCCGCTACAAGTCCCGGGTGGAATATGCTTACCATGTGACTTTTTGATCATGGACGTTAAGGAGGAGGGAGATACGTCATTGATACTTGGACGCCCGTTCCTCGCCACCGCCGGAGTGATTGTTGACGTGCGCGAAGGTACCCTAACTTTAAACGTCGGCAACATCGAGGTGGAGCTCCACATTCCTAAGGCTATGAAGCACATGCCTTACCACGAGGAACTAGACTACATGGACCTCCTTGATGAGGTGATAGAGGAGGCGATCCCCCACTCAATTGGCGCTCTTTTTGATGAAGATTTCGAGGAAGGCCCGGATTTAGGCCAAGATGAGAAGAAAGATGATTCCCCCGACCTCTCCGCTGAAGATTATGAAGGCGACGCTGATGTCGCAAGGATTCGAGAGCTCTGTAAGCTCTCGAAATTAAAGTCTCCAAAGAAAGCTCCTCCGGTACGGAAATCGGCATCACCGGTAAAGCCGTTGACCGGAGCAAATGCTAGCTTGGGGGAGCCTCCCCCCAACACTATTCGAGACGGGAGACCACCGCGGGAGAACACGACGCCGCAACTTCCCAATCCAAGCGTTCTCCCCGGAAAGTTTGATGGGTGCATCTCATATGCACCAAACATCCCGCATTGATTGAAAATTATAGGGGGTCGAGCTCACGACCTTAAACGAGCGCTTGTTGGGAGGCAACCCGACGGTTTTTGCTTTATTTTCACTTTTTCTTTATTTTCGTTTTAGAAATTTTTAGTGTTTTGAGTCGTTCGCCCAAAAATTTTGTGATAACGGGTCCTATTTTTCTTGACAGGAGAGGAGATAGGTAGATCCATCATGAGGAGGATGAACGAGACGACGAGGAGCGCCCCAAGAAGGCGCTCGACGCTTAGGAGGAAGATGGAATCGACTGGAGGAAGAAAGTCGGAGTTTAGAGCCCAAACGTAGACAAACAGCAGAACACAAGGCTCACTCGGTCGAGAATACTAGTCACTCGGCCGAGTACAAAAGTTCGTCCGGCCGAGCCGCTCACGAACGAGGGAAGTCTGATGTACCCAACTCTCTGTTTATTTTCCTGATTCCAATATAACTGCTACTCGGCCGAGTATATATATTCACTAGGCCGAGTAAAACGGATACCCTCCTAGGGCGAGTCTTGCCGAGTAGCTTGAGTCACTCGGCCGAATGGACTTACTCCACTCGGCCGAGGCTGGCAAGGCCACTCGGCTGATGCGTAAGCGGGGAGGAATTTTCTATTGACCATACTCGGCCGAGTGACCTAGTCACTCGGCCGAGTCGTAACTTCTGCTATAAAAGGGGCCGCGGGGGGCGCATTTTTCGAAACGAGCGAAACCCAAACAGCCCGACTTTTCGACTCCCCCAGCGCCCGAACCCCTCCCCCACTCGCCCGATCCTTCGACCCGCGCCGCCGCTCGGCCTGCCACCGCCGGCCGACCACTCGCCGTACAACGCCCGAGTCGCCGCCGGCGGCCGTGTCTCCAGCCACCTCCGGTACCCCCTATTTCGCCTATTTCGCCTCTTTTTGAGCATTTCTTGAGGATCCATGTGTTAAACGACCCCCAAACCCAAATAAATTCCTATATCTATCTATGATACCCCTAATGCTCCATACGTTTTGATTATTACCCGCTGATATCTCCATTTCACGCGCAGGTTGCTTTTTGGAGCTTAGGGGAGCCCAGGGGAGCTTCTCGGGACTAATTTGAGCTCCGTTGAGGCGTTGACTTCGCACGCTTCCGTGGCTGAGCACTCGCGGCGTGTCTGGGTATACTCCTTCCACTCTTTTACACGCACTGCACTTTTTACACTTTCGGCGCGCTCGGGGCCGATATGCCGCCCCGGACACGGCCGCGGTCGAAGAGAGCTTCCGCCAAGCGGAAGCGGTCAGATGATGCCGGCCCCTCCCACGAGTTGGAGGACTCTCCTCCACCGTCTCCCACACACGCCGTCCACCCAGCACAGCCTGCAGGCCCCGCACACCCCGCAGTGCCTGCAGTGCACCCACAGCCTGCACAGCCTCTCCCTTCCGCACCACAGCCACCACCTCCGGCTCCACTGGTCGGGCCGCTCGGGATTACATTTCGAGACGACGCACACCGCGCCGTCTTCGACCGTATCTCCCAGCGCTCGATCGTACCCTTCAGGTTTGCACACCTCGCTGACCTAGGACGCCTGGGGGTACTAGAGGGGATGCTCACGTTGTACGACAACGTGGGCTGGCGAGATTTCTTCCAGGTGTCGGCGGATACGTTTACCCGCCCGACACTTGAGGTCCTGAGTTCGATCGCCCGTACCGACGAGGGATGCTTGTTTCGGTTCATGGATCGAGAGTGCCAGGTCACTCTCGATATGATGAGAGCGTTTTTCTCGTGGCCCGCTGTCCCCGGTGCCGATCGCGGTTACGGCCCCACCCATATCCCCCCACCTTCCTTCGACGCTGGTGCCTTTTGGGCCCGGATTACGGGTCTTCACGCTGCCTTTGACCCTAGTAGGGCCAAGGCCTCGGCCATTGTCCATCCCTGCCTCCGCATTGCTCAGCGCCTTATGGCGACGACCTTTTTGGCCAGATATGAGCCGGGCATGATGTCTATGCCAGAGCTCTACATGCTCTACGCGATGACACATCCCAGAGCTCCATCTAGGGATGGCGATGAGCTGGTCCCCGCCGTCGTGATTGATGTCGCGGCATGGTTTTTAGACCGCATCATTGTATCGGTGGGCGCTCACTCACCGATATGCTGCGGCGGCCTGATCACCTTGCTTGCTCTTATGACCGACGAGGACTTCCCCGACGACTTGCGACGCGTCCCGGGCCCCACTTCTCTGTCGATAGATTTTATGGCCCGGATGAAGATGCTTCGTCCGCACGGTGAGTGTCACTGGGTCTGGTTGCACGGCCCTTACGGGGCCGATTACATGATTCTCCCGAGCCCTGCTCAGACTCTGATTGCACCGGCCCACATTGACTGGCTCCCTACGATGGATGTTCTCATCCCCGCTGCTTACGTGCTCGAGGCCGAGGAGGACGAGCAGGCCCACGCTGCCCCTGTAGACCCTGTTCCACACCCTACCGAGCCTGCTGTCGAGCCTGTTGACCCAGTGGCCCCTCAGCCCTTACCTGACGTTTCCGCTGCTCCTGACACCTCTGTCGGTGTCGGGAGTACCTTAGCTGAGCCCACTTCCACCACCTCCACCACTTCCGAGGCTGTCACCACCACTCCAACCACCACCACTGGCCCTCTGTCCGTTGAGCCTCTTTGCTCCGCACTCCCCGAGCGCCCACCGACCTTTGTTGAGAGTGGAGAGCCCTCGTTTGCCGCGGTCGTGGAGACCATGGCTAGCATGATCTCCGCTGGGGTTGCGCCTTTTGGTCCACACACTTCCACCCCAGTGGTAGTCACCTCTGTCTCCACCCCTGCTGTATTTTCCGAGAGCGTCGTGGCGTCTGTCCACACTTCTGTGCCACCGACCTCTCTGGCCGCCTCGCTGCCATTTTTGCACTCTTCTTTCGCTGCTGCTGCCTCCACTTCCCACCAGCTGGTGCCCCGGCCTCACACTGAGGCCAGGCCCACTTTTGCAGGCGCAGCACCTTTTGTTCCCTTCCCCGCTGAGCCCGTCACATACGTGACCAGAGTTCGCCAGCCACGCCCTGTACAGCCCTGCCCGGTGCGTCCCTCTGCACCACCTCCCCCTGACCTGTACTTCAGAGCATTCGTGCTCTAGAGGGGGCGGTGAGCGGCCTCAGAGGCGACCTTAGGACCCTGTCCTCCACCGTCTCTGCGATGGCTGGCTGCTTCGAGCTGCTACCGCAGATCCATTACTGTCTCACCCAGGTTCTGGAGCGTCTCCCGCGCGTACCCCCACCCACCCAGCAGGTTCCCGCCCACACTTCCACACACACCCGACCTGCTACCACTTCCACACCCACACCCGCTCAGCGACCTGTCCAGCCACCCCCACCACCTCCGCCTCAGGACGGAGATGGTGCAGCACCACCTTCCTAGGCACCCTTGATGTCATCGCTTCCTTTTGCCGTTGTGCTGCCCGTTTCTGCTGGGTCCTGACGCCTTTTTGTCCACCCCCCCTCCCCTCAATTATTTTGGGATTCTCTTTTTGATCATATCTTTATATATCTTTTTTAGGAGAGAGGGAGAGTTTTTGGTGCCACTTATATCTCTGTATCACTCCTATCTGTGCATGCATCATGCCCGCATCATATTTTCATTTCTTTATTTTTCTTTTTTATTTTCATTTTTTTTTCATGCATGCATCCTCACCTTGCCCCTCCCATCGCTTGTCTCTCGGTGTGCCACACTTTGCACATTGAGGACACTGTGCCATTTAGCTTGGGGGAGTGAGTCCTCACGTTCTTTTTCGATTTGCCACCTTTATTTTTAGTTTTTCACACCGTTTTTCACTTTTGCACTCATTTTCGTTATTTTTCTTTTATTTTACCATGCATCACGTTTTTCTTATTTTTTTCTGTGTGCCGCATTGTAAATAGCTCTATTTTCCCTTTATCTTTATTTCTTTTCTTTTTTTCATCTCATGCTAGAGATGACTTTTCTGTGATGATGATGACGTTGGATTTAACTTACTCTATATGCATGCTATATTTGTCATGTCTTAGATTTTATTCCTGATATCATATTCTATGACTTGCCTTGCATCTAGAGATAGTAACCCACACCTTTTTCCGCATGAAAATGGATGAAATTTTATTATTAGCTGAGTCTGAATATTCATATGTATGCTATCACAGAAAACACACCAAGATTCACGCATTGAATGCCTATATCTGGAGTACTGATTTCTTTTTCCTATATCACTTCTATATGCATGAATTGTACACTTCACTTCAGGATGATTGAATGATGTTAGCTATGATAAATCTGGATTAGTTAGCTTTTTTGTGATCGAAACTGAGTAGATTAGATTACCCTGCTGAAGTTGTCGTGCATGTCTTATAGAGTGAACCGAGAGATACATTTATTTCTTTCTCCACAAATCTTGAACATCATTTCTCTACTTTTATAATCATTGGTGAATCTCCACTTAGCGATTCTATTTTATGGCATTTCCCCCGCTACTAATTCCTAGCTCCAAATCTCTTATTCTAAAAAAATAATAATAATAATAATAAAAGAGAGAAGAATATTCTTGTATATCGTTATCTCTCTTTGAGTTGGGATCGTTGTGTATATATGCTATATTGCATCAAAAAAAACAAAAAAAACAAAAAAAAGAAAAAAAAAGAGAAAAGAGGAAAAATCTTCAATAAAAGATCCCATCTCACTTCCTTCCTTTCTTCTTTCTTCCTATTACATTTGGAGCTATATAAAAATGGGGATGTGAATATTTTTTATGCCACCACGCTTATAGACAAGCTTGGGGGAGGGGATCCATTGATGTGTGAGAGAGTGACTACTTGACGTTGCACGACAACCTAGGCTAAGTAATATTCTATACTCGGTGAGATTATTTTTAGCTTTACGAAATCCAGAAATCTAAGCCTAGCGTTCATTTCATGAAATCCGTACTTTTCTATTCTCTCTATTCTAATAGTGTGATACTCTTATACTCCTGATAGAAAGCATTCAATTGAAAAGTGTGGGATCTGTGATTTGTATACCGCTTTAAATGATTCAGACGATGTTAATTTTAGAATTATTCCGTTTTTCATGATTATATCGTTGTTCGTGGGTTTTCTATTTCTATTTGCACTACTATACTATGATATCAAAATAAAATTCTTTGACATGTATTTTTCATTCCGTGCATGCTATACGAGTAAGTGAAACCCACGTCCTGAGAAAATGATCTAGTAGCCTACCTCTTCGCTTCTTTCTCTCTTCTTTATTTTCATTTCGTTTTCCATTCTTCTCCGTTTTCCATTTTTCATTTTTTCGCCGTTTTCGTTTTCCAAATTCCACCGGGTTCGCCTTTTACTTATCTTCCTCGAGGACGAGTAAGAGGCAAGCTTGGGGGATTTTGATCGCTCCTTATTTTACACCCTTTTTCCGCATGTTTGCATGCCATTTAGATAGCCCAAATCATGTTTTTCCTGATATATCGACGATATTGCGATGCTTTTCACGATTTGTTGTTTTTGTCGCATTTCAGGTGATTTGGCGTGATTTGGAGTGATCTCGAGATGCGCTTACTCTAGACGGTCACCGACGACCTTCCCGTGGGGTATTTTGCTGTTGGAGAGGAGCGGAAGAAGAACGGACGTCGCAGGAGCGACGAGGAGGCCAAAATAAGCAGATTGGGCATTTTTTTGTGTTCCACTCGGCCGAGTGGAGGAGCCACTCGGCCGACCAGCGAGACACTGCTCGGCCGACAAGATCAGACACGATTTACATGTGCACTCGGCCGAGCGACGGAGACCACATCGGCCGAGTGACGAGACCACGTCCGCCCGAGTGGCGCCCAGACGAAGCCTTTCAAAAATCTCCAAGTTTCTGTTTTTCGGCTGCCTGAGCTTCAGAAGACCCACTCGGCCGAGTGGAGAATCCTGTCCGCCCGAGTACAATGAAGCCATCGGCCGAGTGACGACAACTCACTCGGCCGAGCCGCCCCCGGAGTAGAGACCCCTGAAGGCCCCGACTTACTGGAAAATTACAGGGTTTCTCACTCGGCCGAGCGACTTTTGTCACTCGACCGAGTGCGATGCGCTGCCTGTAGCGAAAACTGCGGAAAACAGGCTGTGCAGGGGTATTTTGGTCACAGTTTTTGGACGATTTTGGGGGCTATTTAAGCCCTGTTTTTACCCTAGTTTAGGGAGCCTCTCTCTTAGATTTTTTGCAGATTTTTAGATTAGTTTTTAGCTTTATTCTTGTGATTGGAGAGGAGACAAAGATTGGAATTTTGTTGGATTAATTGAAGAACTCCATTGGTTTGCATCTCTTTTCCCTAAAAATTCTATTTTTATTGCTTATCTCAATATTGTGATGAATTCTATTGCTTATTTCAACGATTATTTTTGTGATCTTGCTATGATTTGTGAGTAGTCTCCACGTCTTGGGGCGTGGGGATGAACCCTACAAGCCCATTTTCATATTTGTGATGAATTGGTAGAAATTGTGCTAGAATTGTTATTAGGGATTAGATTGGGATTAACTTACTACGGATGGCTAGGTATTCATATCAATTGGGATTTGCAAGAGATTGGATCCCAATTTGATAGGAAACCCTAGAAATCCGAATTGGGTTGGAGTCGGATTTTCGAAGTATCGGTTTACAAGAGATTGGACCGATACTAGGATTTCCGATTGCAATTCCATGCCGATACTCGTTTGCAAGAGATTGGACGGGTAGGAACTATCCCAATCTAGGTCGTGGACCGAGTTTGCAAGAGATTGGGCTCGGTGCGCGATTGGACGATGATGTTGATCCTAATGCTAGCCTTCCTAGGCTAGGGTTTGCAAGAGATTGGACCCAAACCTAGGATAGCTATAGACCGGCAACAGCGCGAGAGCGTGAGCTTGGTTCTACATTCAGTTGCAACTAGTTCATCCAAATCCTCATTCAAGCAATTTTGATACCGATAAACCGCATTTATGAAATTCGGTGAGTAGCGGGGATTCCCCATTCCCTAGACGTTCTTTATTTGATTTGATATTTCCGCAATTTTTGTCTGACGATTGTGACAGGATCGCCAAAGGCAAATTTCTCTCTTAAATAGCCAGGTTGATTGGAACAAGCACGGTCATTCGTCCTCCCTGTGTTCGATAACCCGCTTGCCGCTATACCGTGTGCTTGCGGTAAAACTACAACCGTCGCTCCGGGACGTGTATCCGGGGTGCGATCATTCATCATATGGTGTCATCTCTAGGAGAGGAAGAATAAAAGGAAGGAAAGAGAAAAAAAAGAAAAACACGACGAAACGACTCAAAATGGTGAAAAGACACGACTGACGCACAGTGCGACTCCCCCAAGCTGAACGTTACATTGCCCTCAATGCAATAGGAGTAAATGCGAGAGGGGCAACGAAAGATGGGAGGGAAGTACGCACCGAAAAATAAATGGGAAAAACATGAAAACACACAAGAAGAGATATAGAAAAATAAAGAAAATAAATACCAAGATGAACTATATATAAGATATACATAGACACAGAAAACAAACACACATCAAACAAATGACAACACGACAACAATAACAGAAAATAGATTTCCCCCAAGCAGATCTCAACGATGCTAGAAAAAAGATGTGATCATGGTGATGCAGAACAAATGGCTAGGGGAAAATCAGAAAAAAGGAAAATCAAGGTGCATGAGCGGGAGGAAGAACAAACTTGGGTTGGTATGGTTTATTGAAACGTAAAAATCATGATTCTCGCGTCAGGCAAAGAAACGAAAAAATCATGAAAAACAAATAAAAAGACGGATCTCTCACTGTCGAGAGGATTCGTGTTTATTGAAAGCATAAAGTTTTACGCTATTGCTACACTACTGGATTGATATCACCTATAACAAAAGGTAGATCCAGTATCTTTACCGGTACAGGCAACTGCTCCAACTGCTCCTTCCTTGGCCCTGCCAGGCGTGTGTGTCCACGAACACCCACGAACTCTAGCAATGCATCCTCCAGTATTCCCACAAGGACTCCACCTGTACCCTACAGAGAATAGGATGCATCAGTTCGCTACAAAAATTTCAGCCTCGTAATAAAAGTTTTCCAAAGAGGATCGTCTATAGAAATAAATGAAATAAATAGTGGTGGACGATACTTCCCTGGAAATAATTCAATATCATCTTGTACTGTGATAGCTATCTCCATGGTGTACTCTCTCAGCTACTCAGGTAAATATGGATCATAGGTGTGGACTTCCATGACAGGCTCGTTTAGGTATGACAGGTCCAAGCATACCTCTGTTACATAATCGTGCGTGTGCTGCAAAAGGTACGATGTGTCAAGAATATCTGAATCAAAATAAATATCAAATGGAATACATGATGCAGGAATGGAATGGGTAGAAATATCTCCCTGGATGGGAGCAGTAAGCTCTGTGGGATAGTCCTCGGCGTCAGCGGAAGGATGAGGTGGCTGCGGAAGCTCTAATGGAGGTGGGTAGTGCTCGAGATCCTCATGAATGGCTGTGTCCTCGTCTCGATGCACGACCTCCTCGTCAATAAGCTCTGGCTCCGCATGTAAGGCCTCCTCAAAAGCATGCTCTGGCTCCACATAGTGCTCTTTTGCCTCCTCATCAACTATCCATGTAGGCTCTCTCTGGAATGGTGATGCTGGCTGCTTATGTGTGTCAACTTGTGGGGATGTATTGTGTGGAGGAGAATGCCCGCAAGCAATCCAAAAATGTAGTCTATCCCCTAAAAAATCAAGACTGACATGGACGTCTTCCTCAATTGTTCCTGCAGCCGAAACATGGTTCATAACAAAATCTGCAAAGCGTAGCTCAAATGCATCGCCTATTGTAATGCTAACTGACCCGGTGAACCTCATTGACTCCAAGAAGCTCTCCAATAAGTTCTAAAATGTGTCCTCCTTTGGCGGCTCATATGACTCAATTCCTGCCTCCTTCACTGCCTCTTCATCCATCCACTCTTCATATGCAATAGCTGTATCGTAGGATGTGGGATCGACGATGGCACATTCTGGCTCTGGCAATATGACTGGCGATGATTCTTGCCCATAAGAGGAAGAAACAGAACTGATATATTTGGAAATCATTACAGCCTTAGGCATGAGCGCATTGGTTTCAAGGTCTCTTTTCACCGATTCCAATAGAAAATCACCCCTTTCAATCGTGGCTTGCATTTCAATATGATGTGCAAGCATCTCATCAAGAAGGTGATCTCCCGTCTAAGCGTTCCGATCAAAATTTGTGGTCCACATGGAAGCATGTATCCCATCCAAAAGGTATTCTCCCATCTGAGCACTCTCATCAAAATTGTATTTTCCCATCTGAGGACTCTGATCAAAATAGTATTCTCCCATCTGAGCACTTTGATCAAAATCTGTGGTCCATATAGTGTAATCCATTATACCTAATTAATAAAGATACATACCTGGAGAAAAATATCAGTGGCATAAAAGAATATAGAAATGATGGTAATGGTGACGAGGGTGAAAATTCCAGGTAAAAGTCTAACTACCCTCTACAACGAATATGTACAATATGTACAATATGTCCATGCAAAAGTCTCAGGGGTTACATGGTCCTAAATATAACAAGCACATTGCCTCCCCGGCAACAGCGCCATAAAGCTTGACCGCCCACCCGTTTGGCAATCAAATCGGGATGGGGATACTAGGATTAAAATTTGTAAAAGCAAGTACACGGTGTCGAGGTGTGGCTTGGGGGTCGAACACAGGGAGGCGTGTGATGTGCTTGTGAGCAATTGGGATCCTGATCACCCGGGGTGAGCTAGATTAATCGCTTGATGGGTTGTCATGATAGAAAAATATTAATGCAAAAGGTGTAAGAGATAAAAAACGCAACCTAGGATCTTGGCTTCCGCCCTATCATGAGTTCTCACTATTATAACTGACGGATAGGAATGTGATCGGATTCTAGGGTTTAGCGGTGAGACGTTGCCTCTAAAAGTGGTCCCTAGCGTCCCATGGTCCCGATATTCCGGTCGATGCCCAGGAAGATACATTAGGTCTACCCGGTTTAGACGGTGGGCATTTCCATGTCCAGCACTGACCGACTCCGGGAGCACTAAGCTCGCAACGATTGCTCCCGACATTTCATCCAAGACGTTCCTACACGCGAGGAATCAATGTCTACGCTAGGGGTGTGAGCTGTGGCTAGGGGATCAAACTCCCGTTTTATTTTCCCTTGGCCCGATGGTCAAAGGCAGTCTTTCTCCTGCCAGAGACAATAAAACACCCCGCGTAACCATCTAAATCCCTATCTCCTTTCGAATCCCTAATCCTATGGTCGTTCTAGGGAGAACCCATGAAGGGGCTTCCACCAATGTCCCAGATTTAGAAACTACTCACTAATCATGGCATTACATGCAACAAAACAGATTTTAGCCATTGAAATGAAGATCAAGCAATAAGCTACTGTAGCTAAGAGTAATATAAACGCAATATCAAAGTATTAGAAAGGTCAAAGAACTTACAAAATGAGTTTAATTGAAAGCAGCCAAAAACCCCTAAAACAGCTTAAGAAAAATGGGGATTACGTTTTCTGGGAAACCTAGGGCTATTTATACATTTTGGCAAGATGCCAGGGAATATTCCTACTAAAAGACAAAAATAAACGCTCACCTGATCAGTTGAAACATCAACCGATCGGGTGAGGCAACGGTTGGAAAAGGTCTTCAGCTCTGAATAACCTCACCCGATCGCTGAACCGATCGGATGAGTCGTTGGGTTCTCGAGCTGGGGAAGCTTCTGCTACAGGTGACCCGACCAGTTGACAAGTCAACCAATTGGGTGTCATTGGCACTCAATAATAGAGAGTTGTGTCGGATCCACCCGATCACTGAACCGATCGGGTGGAGTTGGCTTCTTCTTCGGGTCAGATTCGGGCGCACGAACCGATCAGGTGGAACTGTACAACCGATTGGTTGAGAGCTGATACGTGGTTTCTCTTGATGTTTTGCTCTCATGATCTCGTGCGACACCTCCCGTTGCTCCGGGGACTCGTGGTGTTAGCGTTGTATATCCCCTGTGACATCAATATCCTGCAAAATCACAAAAACACAACGAAAGTGAAAAGGAACTGAAAATCACAAAAAGACGGACTCAAAATAACGAAAAACAACGGGAAATCACGGAGAAGACGTGCATGAATATATAAAATATAAACGCACGTCAACTCTCTCAAATGATCGTCAGCCATAAGTAGAAGGGGCCATCCCTTCGCGACTGAATGACTCTCTCTAATGAGCGTCAGCTATAAGTCGAAGGGGCTATCCCTTCGCAACTGAATGACTCTCTCTAACGAGCGTCAGCCGTAAGTCGAAGTGGCTACCCCTTCGCAACTGAACGACTCTCTCAGACGAGCGTCATGCTTAAGTCGAATGGGCCACCCCTTTGCGACTGAATGACTCTCTTTAACAGTGATAGCCGTAAGTCGAAGGGGCCACCCCTTCGCGACTGAACGAATCTCTTGACCGAGCATCAGCCGTAAGTCTAATGGGCCACCCCTTCTAAACTGAACGACTATCTCACTCGAGTGTCAGCCGTAAGTCGAATGGGCCACCCCTTCGTGACTAAACGACCCAAATCCCCACTTCGTTAACCACGAATAGGATAGATCTCTCTCTCTCTCTCCCCCCATGGAACATGGTGGTCAAATTCTAAATATGGTTCGATGGTTTATCCTCGATCACCCCGAAGCAACGCCTAACCCATCGAAAGGGACCATCAGGCATTGAGACCACCACCACGGGGCGTGAGCGACAACAAACAGAAAGAGGCAATGGCATACGAGAATACACAGGCTAATTCTCTTGTCACTCTTCATTACAAAACATTGTTTTCACTTACATCACCCCCTATATACATTCAAAAATAGCAGGCCAGATTTTACATCGTCCGTTCAGGCCCTTGATCTCCCTCCAACATGGTCGTGGGCTACGGCTCCCCTGTGGCAACCGCTTTCGCTTCGTCACCAGCCATAGTGGCAACCTCATCCACAGGAGCATCCTCCTCCATGCCTCAGTGTGACTCGTCATCGCCTTGGCTGGACTCATCCTTGTCGAGGTCCGGAAATATCACCAGAATCTCGTCGATCTCTGCGGAGAGCTCAGGGAATCGATTCCTCATTTCCAGCTGACATCGCTCGTAGCCCTGCTTATATAGCTCATCAAATTCAGGAAATGTGTCTGTAAAATCTCGGATCGCCTTCTCTAAAATGACGTCAGCTTCGATTCTCTCCTCTAGCAGAGCATTCTTCGCTTGCTCTCTTAAGGCGATCTATTCCGCCTTCCTCCTACGAGACTTGCTGAGCTCCCGCTAGAGTTTCTCAACGATCAACGACCTTGTCTCAGAGAGGCGGCTGACTTTTTCCAGCTCAGCCTGGGACTTCTCCACCCTTGACCTGACAGCCTCCAGAGTAACACCGTAATTAGCTACCTCCGAGGCTCGATGACACAATGCCGCAGTAGCCACAAGAGCCTGCACACAACATCCCACCGTCAGCCTATGTGCTGACATTGGCATCAATAGAGGCACATATGATAGTCACCTGGAAGCTGCATGGACGGCTATTGATGCAAGCCATTCATAATCGACCCCTTCTATGACGACCCTGTCCCGTGGAAGGGTCGCATGGCGATGCAAGAGGCTGCCCCACATTCGAGGAGAGCAGAGTCCCTGTGCCTCAACGAAAACCTCGCCTTGACAAGCTCCTCCTTAGAACAATTGAGGGGAGCCTGAGGAGATCGATCTTCCAGCAACATCGGCCTGAACTCCTTGGGGATGTCCTCAGGCAGCCCTACGGAAGGAGACAGACCCCCCAAGGCCAGGTGTCCCGATGCACGTAAAGATCTGACGAAACCTGAGTCTCCCTCGAATCCTCCTCATGGTGTGCATCACTCCCTGGCTGGGAGGCCTGCTCCTTGGATGTGTTCGACCTAGACGGCTCCGAGTCGCTAAGGAGGATCCTCCACCGCTTCTTGCCCCCCCTCTAGTGTAACCACCTCAAAATCAGAGGAGGATTCTCTCTTCTTCTTCTGCTGAGGGCGAGCCTCCTGGGCGATCCCCTCAACGACCATGGGCCGATCTCTGGACGGCTAGGTCGAAGATCTCGATATGGTCGGTGCCTGGGACGACAACATTCTTGTCTCTGCCTCTTTGATGGAAGCCTCGACCGCATCCTTCAGTTAGGGATCTACCTGGTAATCTGCACTGTCATCCCTGCTAGAGCAACGAACAAGTTAGTTCGAGTTGACAAGGGTCAAACAGTTGGCGAGCATGGTCAAACCAACCTTTCGTCCACACGGTCTGACGCAACACATCATCCGAACATAGCCACTCGAGTGACCTCATGCCCTCTGGTAGATTATTAAGAGTGTCGGTGGCTTTCTTCTCCTCGACGGTCAGTGACTTATCCTCGACATGCCCCAAATTGGGGGTGCCCGAACTGGTGCAGAAGCTCCCCTCACTTTGAAAGACCACGAATACAAACTCGTCCTTCCACTTGGGGTTGGAGGTAGGAAGAGCTTCCAGCAGCTTCCTCTCCCGACGGGCCACTATCGTATACCACCTGGGGTCTTAAGGGGTGGGATCCAGAAGAAGTGGTTGAACAGACGCAAGGATGGCTCGATTCCCTTTGTCACGTATAAGACTATGAAGCCCATCAACATGCCAATACCGTTCGGCATCAGCTGGAGAGAGAGAGAGAGAGAGAGAGAGAGAGAGATGTTCAGGGTACACAAGAAGTACCACAAGAAGGGATGTAAGGGAAATCGAAGACCCTGTTCGAAGGCTTTGACATAGACCCCTACTTCCCGATCCCCGGGACGATGAGACCTCTCATCCCTCCCAAGCAGTCTGATTTGATAATCGAGACGAACGAATTTTTTCTGGAGCACGTTGATATGGCTAGCCTTGACCTTGGACTTCACATTCGCCAGCAAGCCCGGCTACACGATCCCTTCCTGAATCTGAACGGCGGTGACCACATTTTTTTCGGAGGCAGAGGACGAGGCCATTGCTTTTGAGAGAAGGGAAATCGGAATTAAGAGAATGAAGACAATACTCTCTCACTCATTCACTGAACCATCTTATAAGGGCAAGGCAATAACCGAATGATGGAACACGTGTCGAAGATCCAAGGACTGGAATGTCTTGGATTTCGAACTGACAAATCATCAGAATCGACGTGGGGGGCGTTTTTGGCGCCTAGAACTCGAGTGCTATTTTCTCGACTGTCGTGCCCCATTAAATGCGATGTAACGTCGCTTGACCTCAGCGGATGGATCCTTCAAGGTCGTGCGATAAGGGCCATTGTTAATTCATTGGGCTGGCATTCGAGGGACTCGGTCGACTAAGGCCCAAGGCCCACCAGGCTTACCAAGGAAACCTGCTACCGACTCGGTCAAAGCCCGGATGGCCAGTCGACTGTTAGGACCACTCCACACGAACGTGGGATTAAGGGCAGGCTCGAAAATCTCAGGGACGTGGGTAACGTTCACTCCTGTTACTGGGGGAAGATCGTGGCCTATTATGGGTGACCGTTATCTCCCCAACGTATCCAAGGGGACCCCGAACGTCTATAAATAAAGAGAAGGGTTCCATCTTCAAGGTACGAGGTCTAATACATAGAGCTCTATCTTCTTACTCTTATCATCCTCATATCCGAGCTTGTGTCGTCAGTCTAGAGATGAACCCCCGTGGGTCGATCTCAACTACACCAAGCTTCCTCTCTTCCTTAAGTTCCCTACTAACTTAAGCATCAGAGGGGATTTGGATCAGAACCCAGATCCGACCCCCTTAACAACTCCCCATGGTAAGATCGACGATCGCCATTCAACATCAAAGGTCGATGTTGGGCCCTTCAACCTCGAACACTCGATCCAACGACCGCTCTTAGGTCGATCGAAGGTCATATCACCTCTAACTACCTGCATCCGACCCTGGTTCTTCCAACCAAGGGTCCCACCTTAACTGCTGACAAGGCTCCAACTCAGTGCTACGAGTCTCCGTCAGCCAGAAAACTGTCCTGGTCAATTTTGGCCTTAACACAAATGCAAGGACTTTTCTTAAGAAAAGTCGAAAATGAAAGAAGGCTCATGAAATCGGTACTTGACTGATCAATCACACTCTTTGATAGTTCACCTTTTCTCTTTCGTTCGATGTCTTTCACTGGTTACTAATCATGTATACGTATAGTAGGCCCCCTTCACCACTCCACGTCTGGCTTGGCTTAGTCTCGCTCCCTTCGCCCGTCAAGCGACTGCTTACACCTCTCTAGGCTATGCTATCGCTCTGGCTAGTAGTTGTCTCTATGTAGTGGCCGGCCAACTAAAGTGAATCTTTGCCAGAAGCGACTAGTCACTTCCCGAATGCCTCTTGTACTAATAATGTGTACGGTCTAGTCTTTCCAATGCCTCCCTCCTTGCCGCCAATGTATGCTAGACTGAGAGTAAGCAAGCTACCTTGATTGCATTACATTCGTGAAAATGTAGCTTCCGCGTCCATCCTACCTTCTTCAATTGATGTGAATGATCGTGTCTTCGACATCAATTTCAGCGTTGTATGTCATTGAAAAAAATCTGGTATGTCTTTGTTTTCTTTTTCAGATTCCGAGTATGAGCATGTCGATCCTAACATCATTTTTTGTGGAGCCGGACGACGAAGCCTCTTCCTCGGATAAAGATGTTTCTGACACGACTGGGCTTCCACTATTTTTCTTATTAGGCAGGTTGGGTCAGTATGGATAAAATAGGTATGCTGCTGTATATCAGTCCCAAGCACCCTAGCTTCCACGGTTTGCTTGCTAAGGAAGAGATGCTGGAGGCCGGAGCAAGTTGGGTTAGGGTATAGAGCCGTAAGTGTGGTGGGGTGACAGAGGACATGTTCGTACGGTTCATAGTGGGGTATGATACTCTCGTGGATTGTTGGGAACATCCTCCATATTCGAAATATGCCTTTCTAGGAGCATTACGATCTGCAGCTCAAAAGGTCCCTTATGAAGTATTTATTGGTCTTATTCTTATTGTGCGCCTTGTTAGCATGTTTGGATCTACGAAGGTAATCGCTCAAATGTTCCCCTAACCCAACCCAGGAATGGAGTGGAGGGAACCGTAGCATGAAGAATGTTTGTGTCTCATTGCAAGGCTCATTTTGAGTTTTGGGTCATAGAGCGGGTAGTGCAGTCCGCGACACAAGGGTCCTGGTACTACCCATGTGCGAAGAACCCCAGAGGTGACTACAATGAATAGAAATGTCACTTACTGGCCTAAACAACGAGCGAACACTCAAACGTAAGAGCAAGGGAACACCCAACGAATGGGCGAGCTCCAAGGAGGGAGGCAAGAACCATGCTTTTAGAGAAGTGGTGGCTTACATATTTAAACTCTGAAATGTGATAATAACTGACTAAGTCGTGCCTCCAGGGGGAATTCTTCACACTGGACATGGCCAAGATAGGTGACAGATCGACCATAAGAGTACTCTTGGACATACACCAGGACAAAGTCGAGCATATGACGATGCCGTCTGTTTTCATTTCATGGAATTCCCCGGTAGAGGAAAGTGTTGTAGGTGATGGTGTGTTCTGCTTCACCGAGCATGGAGCTCGTTCCTACGGGGTCATGCGTGGAAGCTGGTATAGATGATGAAAGGTGGTCCACTTGAACCAGGACATATTCTCTTAATAAGCGGCAAGCAAATCGGAATAGGAAAGGAGGCGACTGATGAGTGCCATTTTAGTTATAAATAGAAAAATGGTTGAATGTGGAGCTAACATTGCTGGCTACAAAGAGGGCCAAAGAAAGATGAGACGGGACGGATTGTTAGATGCCACATCGGGACTACCAGAGGAAATCCTGCCCCCACTAGCTAACATAGATATCAATTCTTGGTACATATATTCTCTAATTTGGATCTCTTCCCGACCCGGCCAGGCCGAATCGGGCCACCACGTCGGGATAGGAATGGCTCAGCCCACATGCATCATTTAATGAAAGCACTCAATACAATTTCTTACTCTATGAGCAGTCGTTCAGTTGCTTTTGCTTTAATATAGTATCGATAGCTATAGCAATTTTTCCAGTTTGTGTGTCCCTGATTATAAGTTCTCATTGACCACGACCTATATGAACCAAGCTATCTACTGCTTTTAACCCTGTTTGTATGGGTCTGTGCACAGATTACGTTCAATAAACCATATGGCTTTCACTTCAACACGTCTTAGGATTTGAACCTATGACATCGGATTTTGGAGACCCACATTCTACCGAACTGAACTAAGAGCGCTTTCTTACGACATGTTAAAGAAAAGGATGATTTTTGTACCGCATGCATATAGTCTAATTAAACAAAAAAGATGTCCTTATTGATAAACTCGACCTGGCCATTGGCTTGTGGATGAGTAGGAGTGGAGAAATGGTGTTGGATGCTGTATTGCTTGCAGTTTACTCTAAAGTTGGCATTGTCGAACTATTTTCCATTGTCGGTGACCAGAAAGTGTGAGACTCTGAACCGACATATCACCTCCTTTCAGATGAATGCGATGGTCCTTTTCTTTGTCAGAGATGAGAGAGGAGCTGCATCCACCCACTTGGTGTAATAGTTGATGGATGCTACTACGTGCATGGATCCATCTATTCCAGAGGGCAAAGGTCGAATGAGGTCACTACCCAGTTTGCAAATGGCCAAACATGGGTTAGAGAGGTTAGCTCTTCCAGGTGAAGACTTGGGATTTTGGAGAATCACTGGTAGGCATTACACTTTTGGACGTAAGATTTGACATCCTGTTGCAGCATGGACCAATAGTATCAAGCTTTCCCCACCAGCAAGGGGACATGAGACGACCATCTTGAGGCACATCACGACCTACATGAAACATCGGCGAGACCCATGAAGGCGACCCGATTGGGAGTCAAAGGATCCATAGTACCTGTAGCCTCCCGGACTTAATATTCATCATTTTGGAAAGTTGGGTAAGGGATCTCTTTTTTGCAACGAACAAAAATCAGCAGAGCAGATTTGACTCGACACAACCTAACGATACAACCAATACCAATGATCTATGCCTACCGATACTCGACTCCTTTCAGATACCATACTTTTCTTAGATAAAGTGTTGGTGTCAATAAAAAAGCTAATTATAGAGGTTAAGCATCATTGATGGGTCAATGATGTTGGGTGCGTAAAAAACTATCACATCATGATGCTCACAGATCTATTGGTAAAGGAGTTCGACAGAGACTTTCTTTTTCTTGGCCGGATTGTTGTACATGAAGCAGAACATAGCCTCTTACGTAACGACGCTCGAAAAGAGTATGCATGTTACAACAAGACGTCGACTCTCCCCCTCTTACTGCTTGTTGGTCTCGACTCGATCGGAGAGGTTGGATTTATATTTTCAGTAGCAGCTAAGAGTTCAGATAGAAGAAATTTTACCCTGCTTTTGTTTTAAGGCCTTTTTTCCTTCAATCAAATCGAAACTAGAGAGAGAAGATATCCTCCTGCCTACTATGACCCGGGACCAGAAATTCGATGTCTTGTTTGCTCCAATCCTTCACTTTTGAAGTGGGTTGTGCATGAAATTGAGTAGTTGACTCAAGCCTTACATTCGATCCGAAGATTTGAACAATTTAAGGATTCCTCGATCTGCCCCACCTGATTGAAGAAGCCTTCCTGGGCCTAGCAGCTTATACTTCCGAACACGGAAAGGATAAGAACGATTCACATTTCATAACCGGTCATGTCATCAAACCCTCCAACTCAAAATGTTTGGAGAAATGGTCAGAAATGCAGCTAGTCGGAGGAAGGGGCCAATGACAAGGAGACTGGGATCAACTATGGCATGTCAGGTACGGATTGGGAATCAATGGATTCAGAAGCAGTTTTCAACCTAACTTAAAAGATAAGTTAATCTGTTCGAAAAGCGGTAGAGTACCTATTGTCGATCAACCGGTTGTCTTTCCTCTGGAGTCGATGTAGGAGGAGATGTTTCACCTATCACAGAAAGGAATTGATCTATTAACTAGCTTTGCATTGCAACGAGGAATTTCCAAAAATCCCTTCTTTAAGTCACAAATCGATACATATCTCCATTTTGCAACAAAAGGATCTGAAATTTGTCAACGGGGATGGTAAACCACCACTATTGATGGGCTCGATCTACGCTAGGATCTTTGACGAATGGCACTCTAACTAGGCGAGATGGTGGGAGATGGGTAGTGCTTAGGCCCTATTTTAAGTATTAGGTTCTCTTTAAACAAGGCCCCATTTTCTGACAAAAAGAATGCTTCGATCGAATACATTTCCATCTGGGTTCTATCCACTTGGAACGGGATAGTTTTGATATTTCTCAGTATACTACTTGGAATGTTTACCTTGAATTACCTAAGGCACGGAGCATTGGAGGTATCACATATAACTACTGGTCAGACTATAAAGAGTCATCACATAAGAAGTCGAGGTTCTTTAGAGATTTTGAGAAGAACTTTAAGATACCAGAAAGATTCCAAATTGAAATCCGTTATACAACAGAGGGCATTTTCATGTTACCAGAAGTGTGGAGGAACCACTTGCTAGCAGCAGGGTAGGAGACAGGGTGGGCCGAAAACTTCAGCAATAGCATTAGTACCCACCACAGTAGAGGCAGGTCTAGAGGTGGGAACAGCAGTTCCAGAGCACGTAGCGTCCCTCCCATTGCTAGAGTCATCACTTCGCCTAGCAGGATCCCTTCCCTTCCAATTATTGATCGGGATCCATCATTGGCAGTTGCAGAGACAAAAATGGCAAGAAGTAGCAGATTCTGGCTTCTTTTTCTTTTTTTGCAACATGGAATTCCAACCAACTGCATCAGTCTTTTCCTTGACAACATCTCCAATGATGAGTAGCCACTCTTTAGTATTTGGCCTCTCCTTCACCTTCCAGACCTTTTTTTCTCTACTTTGGACACTGAGTCATCTCGTCATCAAAGGTGCTGCATGTCGAGCATCGGGCGTTCCTCCATTCATATTCTACTCTTTGTTCGTTCCAACATTCTATCACTAATCTAAAAATGCAGGGTCTCAAGTAGAGTAGTATTGACTCCAATCTTTACGCATAGTCTCGCAAATGCCAGCCTTGAGTGATTTGCTGTGAGTGCATCCAGTTTGGAATGCCTATCTTGCTCCCCAACAACCTAATGATGTTGGGCGTCCACTAGCTGAGACGCAGACCCAGGGGCTTTACCCAAATTGGGACTGTGCTCAGAGCATTCCGGTAAGCTTGATCCTTGGGTTAAGGTAGCTGCAAAGGAATGAATCAAATATCTAAGGATGCTTCCAAATACCACTACTCCCGTTGAAACTATTGTAGCTATTACGCAAGCTATTTCTTTTGCACTTGAAGATAGAAAGAGTATATAATGATCTAACGCATGTCCTTCGCTCTGGATTCGTTGCCCCCTTCCTTTCTTGGATGGAATAGTTCCCAACGAATAGTCCCCTTTTTCAGCACCCTCCTTTTATAACCAAAAGCCTGCTCTCTTTCCTCACTTCTTCTTCTCAAACCAACATCATGCAAGAATAGCATAGCCTCCTGTTGAAGTGAGACAACCGAACCACCTGTAGAGTGGGACCCCCTACAAAGGGAAAAGGATATCCATGTTCATGGCTTTGTTGATTAGCATACCACAGAATACCACCATCTGTTGTCGCTCGCTATGCTCTTTCAACCTCGGTTAATGTAGTAGTATTGCACTCCTCTCATCTCTAAAACACTTTTTCTCAGGTCGAAGATAAGACAACTACTTAACCATGCATATCAACTACTTAAAGCACACATTGGCATAACAACCAACCCCTTGGATGACAGATGAAGAGATCGATGGAGCAAAATTCAAATACATGAATGGTAGGCCATAGAGAAGATTCTATGGGATCATGTGGATGGCCGATAACACTAGAAGGGGGGTTGAATAGTGTTGTATATAAAGTAAAAACTTTTCGCGTAAATTAAACACTTCTATTTGTTGCCTAAGTCTCCAAGGAGAGTTACATCGCTAATCAACACAAATGTATGAGCTTGTCATAAAATAAATATGACGAACACAACAAAAATAAAGATTACAAGCAGAGTAGAGAGATAAAAAGAGTCACATCGCAAACACCAAGATTTTACACTGGTTCGGCCCAAACTTGGCCTACGTGCAGCAACCGATCGACTAGCGCTCAAACCTGAGAGCAACCTTAACTCAACCTAACGAAGAGGACTTGTACAACCACCTAGCTTCACTTGTTAGGAATTTCCAAATACCTAGTTACAAACCAACTAGGAATTTCAAATGCAACAAAATAATCCTTTTCACTAGCCTTCTCCAGAGTCTTTAAAAACCTTTTAACAATAAATTTATTACACCCCTTGATTCCTATAGCCAATATATGAGGCTTGTGATTTTAGTGTGGCTATATAAAAATCAAATCTTTTGATCAAGAAAAATAGAAGTTAAGCTCGACTGATCAAAAGTAACTTGAAAATTGAATCTCCAAAAATAAAAGCTTTGAGCTTTAGAGATCAAGATTAAGTGTCAATAGGGCCAGAAATGATTATAAAAAATATCAGAAAATTTGCACAAGCGAGTTTAAAACAATGGCCAAGAAGAGCTTTAAAAAGATGAGAGCTTTAAGAATTTCCCTTTAAAAATAATAGAAATTTCTTAGAAATTGATATATAAAAATTCTGGAATCTCTAGCATTTATAGAGTTGAAAATATCTCTAAACGTGCTAAAAAATCTTCTCCACTGGGTAGTAACGGCTAGAAAATGCAAATCACGCTTTCCATAAAACTGGCAGTTGACACAGGTAGTCGGTAATCTCCAAGAGATAGTCGGCAACCTCCAAGAGATAGTCAGCTATCTCCAAAAGATAGTTGGCTATTGGAGTGATAGTCGACTGCTGCAAAAACCAGAAAGTTCTAGGCAAAATCTGCTTTCGGATAGTCGACTATCAGAAGTGGATAGTCGACTATTTTCTTTTACATTAGATTTTCTTCACCAAATCACCTTGAAATTATTTAAAAATAATTATATACTAGTTTAAAATATTTTAACACATTTTAAAAACATTTTTCAAAGATTTTTGTGAGTATGTAGCTTCATGATATTGACTTTAACATATTAAGACTCTAACTTACAATTTTCACACTTATTGAGTTATTGAGTCTCGTTCTCTTATCTTGGGCCATCGTGTCTTGATTTTGAGTCCTCACTTGAGTCTTCACGTGCTCCATACCTTAACTCTAAAGTTGACTCCACGATCATGACTTCCAAGAATTCATTTTGAGCTACTCCATACATTGGTTCTTCATGGTTATATGCATATCATCATTTGTTCCTATACACACTTGAAGTAGATTACATACCCATATCATTTGTGAACATCTTCAAAACTCTACTGCGGTGGGTCTCAATATCCCAACAGGTTCACCCACAGCTTAAGAGTTCTGTTCCCCATTTCCTGACACTACCAAACAACCAAACAATAGAGTCTACAATAAAGAAAGTCAGTCAGTTCTAAATAAGGAAGGAAGCAAGAAAGCGAAGGCTCTTGGTGCCTTACCTTCTTGTCTGGCTTGTTCCATAGCTAACACGCTTAAATTTTCTATTCTAGCTAGTCAGCTTATTTACTTGTTCTAACGCACTGTGTATGTGTCTTTATAATTTTTATATCTAGTCATCCATTGCTTTTTCCATAGCCTATACCTGTATAAGATATGGGGAAGTCTCTTTAGAAACTAAGCTTTCAGTTGAGCCTTGACCAAATTAGATTGTTAAGATGTGATCTTTCTCCTCCATGAGAGCACAGCCTTGTTCATCACTCCTGAAGACGTCAACTAATCTGCATTGCCAAGTTCATATCACATTCTTCCATCCAGTGATCGATTGGTTACGAAAAGCCATCGAACATAGAGGAGCAACTAAAGTGAGCAAGCAGGAGGATTCCTCCTTAGTAGAGCGAGATTTTAGAGAGCATAACTCCCTCCTCAATGGGAATAGTGGATTCGCCCTATAACTATTCAAGTCCACCCAATTGTTAGCGAAGAAGAAACATTTGATTTAGAATCCCTCCATCTTGTTATGCACTCTTCCTCAAAATGTCAGAAAGAGTAGCATTTTTTTTGCACACTGAGGGAACGCATTCGTACTCTACTGGCTGCTCTACCACCAGCCATCTTCCATCCTCAGATTGACAGTATTTAGAAGAGGTTTTGTCGCAGACACCTTTACTAAAAGCACCATGCAAAAGCCAGTTTTTCTCGTGTAGCCGCTATGTACAAAGGAACTCTAACAAGACTTGTTGATCACCCTCTTGGACCAACGGAAGAGATGGAAACTTAATCCACACCGGTACGATGGATAGTAGCTGCCTTTGTACCTCTCTGTTTTTTACCACATCTTTAGAATGATCAATATACCATCAAATATCTGACAATCCTTGCTGAAGTACTCTGTCACACTCTTCCTTATTAGAGAACGTCAAAGAAGAAGTATCCTTTCTCCCTTGAGTCTATCTCTAGTGAGCATTTTCCTTTTAATTAAAGATTCCAATAGTTCAGTATGGACACACATGCATCATCTTTCATCTCTTCTTGCTTTGCCACCTTCTATTTCCCCGCTACCACAAGATTGAGACCCTGAGTCGAACCGAAACAAAGCAGTAGAGAGACTGTTTTATCTTCTTCCCTCCTTCCTAGGCTCTCAAACTGCTTCGGACCGACGAGGGAGAACTCAAAAGCAGAGACAAAGGCCCAAGTGATCCGTTTATAAAAAAGGAAATGCTTCCCTATCCGCATTTCTCGATTCTGCTTGCGCATCTTCGGTGAAGGTGGACACAAACCCCTTAGCTACATTTCTTAATACTTATTTATTCAAGCAAGAACTCAAATCCACAGCTCTCTGGCACCCAGGCAATCCAATCTTATTCTTAATTGAGTGCTTCTGATGAGTGCCTAATCCTTCTTTTCCATTACAACCAACAAGGGATTGCCTCTAGATCAACTGGATGTCAGTCAAGAATGCCTTCTTGAATGGTGACTTCAAGAATAAGTATAAATGACTCCTCCACCTGGATTCACGTGTAGCGGGAGGAACGCAAAGTGTTCAAACTCAGGAAAGCCATCTACGGTCTCAAACAGTCTCTCAGAGTGTGGTTTGAGATATTTAGTGGGGCTATGGTAGAGATTGGGTTCAGGCGGTGCTATGCAGACTACTCCGTGTTCATCAAACGAAGGTCTAAAGGTAGCTTGCCCTTCTTCTAATGTATATGTAAGATATTGTCCTTACTGGTGATGATGGGAATCCATCAAGGAATTAAAGGAGGGTCAAGTTTTTTTACATAAAATATCTTGGAGAACTAAGAGCAGGGTATCGAAGTTGCTCGATCTAAATGTGGTTGAAAAGAAAATTCAAAAGAAAAAATGAAGGAAAACATTGAAAATTAAGTATTAAAACTTTTCTTTAAGTTTTACACCTCTTGACCCAATGCCAATGAGAAAAGTGAGCAAAATTAATCACTCTTATATTCATATACTAGTCATAACCCGTGATTATAAGTCACGCTGCATTCAAATTATTCCTCCGAAAAAATCCACCCTAAAAAATTTACAGCCGCATTCAAAATATTCATCCCAACAATTTTAATCACATTCAAACTAAAATTTAGTTCCACTGAGAGAATTCAGTTTTCCCAAAAAAATTTAGTTCACCCAAAAATTTAGTTCCTCCAAAATTTAGTTCCTTTTGAAATTTTTACACCAAAATTTAAAATTTTAGTTCTATCCAAAATTTAATTTTTTCCAGATTTAATTTCTCTCCCAAAATTTTAAATAAAAATTTACTGCCCCCAGAGAATTTACTTCCCCAAAAATTAGTTCCATCTAGATGTAGTTCCCCTAAAATTTAAAATAGTTTCACCAAAATTTAGTTTCCTCTAGATTTAATTCCCCCAAAATTTTTACAAACTCTCAACATATTCATTGAATTCTCAAGGTTCAATCTCAACCGTCTTTCTACCCATGCTTTTGTCTTAATCAGCAACCCGTTCAAAAACATCTCTCAATTGTATAATAGATTTTTGTTATATATCAAACAGAATTGGTTTTCATTTTTTAAAAAAAAATCTTAAACTTGTTTTAAAAATCATGAATAATTCATGAGTTCTTTAAAAAATCTTGAATCATAACCAAATTTTTATTTGTGAGTTGTTTGAAAAATTCTCGAATTATTCCCGAATTTTTCAAATAGCCAGTTAATAATTCACAATTTTTTCACAAAAAAATCCATTAAACTTTGGCATATTTTATTCATGAATTATTCGAAAAATTCTCAAATTGTTAACGAATTTTTTAAAATATCCATGAATTATTCATGAATTGCTTGGAAAATCCACATATTATGCACGAATTTTTTTAAAATAGCTTGCAAATTAGTTCCAATCTTTTCTTATAATTTGTAAATTATTTACGTGCTATTTAATAAGAAATTATTTGCAATTCATAAGGTTATCGAATTATTCATTACAATTTGCAAATTATATTCTTACTCTACAAATTATGTGAAACAGCTAACAAGTTTTTAATTTAAAATAAAATTTTAATTTTTTTTGAAGCTAAAAGGATTTGAACACACATATTCTATTTGAAAAACAAAACAAATTAAGCAATAAGTAACTAACATTTATTGATGATATGTTCGTAATTTATTTTAAACAATCAAGTTATACTTATATTATCATTTTATTTTTAAATCATTTTATATTAAGCAAAATTATTGCTGAATTTGATGGATTTAGTTTTGAGAACATTTGGCTATACATATTATTCATGGATTAAATCTTAAAAATAATTTAGGAAAATACCTCTTAAATTTTTTTTCATTTTACATGGGCAACCTAATAAAAGAAATTTCTGTTGTGATGTAGTTTCTTGGAGAGACCCCGTGCCTTTATTTATGGGGGATGAGGAGAGTTCATACATGGATATGATACAATATTTGAATGAATACCAACTCCTGATCTATACAAGATACTCCTTATCTGTACAAGATAATGTATTCATAACACTCCCCCTTATCATGCCATAAGTGTGAACTCTGCTCATGAATACTTCAGAATTCTGAGCATCATATGAGTATCACACGGGGTGGATGCTTCAGGATCCTGCGTTAATGTGATTTGCATCGTTAAAACCTTTGGCTATGGAAAACCCTGTTGGAAAAACCATAACTAATGAAAAAGAGTACAAATTCCCTTTAACTCCCCCTGATCTATACGAGCCCTTAGGCGTTCAGATCTCTTAGGCATTTTACATCATTCCTATTTACAACATTCCAACAAAGTTTGTACAAATTACAGATATTACCATTATTAGGCAGCTGTTGCATCAGAAAGAGCTCTGGAGATGTGTGCTTTTTCTTGTTGCCTCTGATGTGGTCTCCTCAAAGTTGGGGTAAGCATGTGGCATGGTCTTCAGATTATGTGGTCAGCCCAAATCACTAGCCTTTGACCCAATCGTCGCTGGGATGTGATGTACCACTAGGCACACCCAAACATACTCTTGGTTTGTTTCTGGAATGGTGATGATTTTGGAATGATATGGTGATGTTACCTTCATAGTTTGCTTTGCAGATCTACCATAAATGGTTGTCCCACTGGTTTGAGAAATTCTGATTATAGGGGTCGGACCGGTAACCTACTTCTGCATAAGCATGGAGGATAATTCTTTATCATGTAAGCCCAAATCCATCGATCCTTAGAGGTAGTGCAGAATATGCTTAACTCTGGTCCAGTGACACTTTTTAGGTGCTTCACTGTATCTGGCTAGTGAATTTACTGCAACTGCTATATCGGAACACGTGCAGTTAGCCAGAAGTGCTCTGATTGACTTAGATAAGGGATTTCAGTATCTATAATATCCTCCCTCTCTTCCAACTGACGAAAGGGTCTTTTTGTACATCTGGTGAGTGTACTACCAATGGTGTACTTATTGGATGACCATGGTCCTTGTTGTAATTTCTTCAACATGCTCTGGGTGTATGAAGTTCGATGTAACATGATTTTATCTATTTAGATAATAAATCTGTGAACCATGACTTATTTTATTTTTCCTAGGTCTTTCATATCATATTTGATAGTCAGGCTTGAACAGATATTTCGGTTTTTTCATTGGAGATCTGATGAGATTTAAGTTGTTTACAACTATGATCTCAAATCCTGTTCTTCGCTATTTATAAAGATGCAAAGACAACCCTTAGTAGGAATCCTTGCTTTGTCGAGGAATTCACTTGATTGTATAATATTTTATTATTTCTTCAATAGAATAGATGTCCTGAAGTCTATTCATACATTTAAGGAAATGTGAAATATATCTTTATCAAGATATACATAGAGGTATGCTGTCACAACTTCTAATAGCAGCATATCCAAAATTTCCTTTGCCAAATCGTAAGGTATTTGCAATTTATAACTAGGAAATCTGATGCATCATTTATATAAGTGAGTCATGCTCATCTTAATTTATTTATTCCCCCGTTTTAGTGAAAAATGATCCATGAGCTATAGGCTGTATATTATATCAACGATTTTATGCTTATATTTTTATTTATGCAATACTTATTATGCCCACAGGTTTGACACCTTTTGGTGTCTGGACTTCAGCTCCGAACACTTCACGTTTCATAAACGAGTTCAGCTCAGCTTTTATTGTCTCCTTCCATATTTGGCCAATCTCCACGTTTGCATTTTAGCTACGGAGTGTGGAACAATATTATATAATTATCATTGCTTTTACGATGTAAGTGGCAATATGATACGTGAATACATTATCGACAATTGTGTTCTTTCTATCCAACACCTCCCGAGTACATACAACAATTAATTTCATTTCAATTTCTCTCGGATTTTCTATTTCAAGGGATTCTGGGAGGGGTGAGGGTATGGCATGAGCTCATTCTCTTGTGGTAGTATTGGCTTAAGGCCTCTAGGTGTTTTCCTCTTTCTGTGAATTTTACCCTTGGAGCCTGGTGGTCTGCTGATGTGTGCCATTATTACACATATTTTACCCTCTTTTCATTTGCATTTCATATCATTTCGTCCATCGTTTCATGCTAGTTTCCCCGTTTTGGTTTCCTTTTACGCTTTTTGGTATTTCTCATATGTTGCAGAAGAAATCAAGGATTTTTGGGGCTTGAAACATTGAGAAAATGGGACAAAATGGAGCGAGGAGTGATTGGAGAACAAATTATGGAGAAATGAGCTCAACTGTGTCCCACGTGGCTACGTGGACCAACCCACATGACCACGTCGACCAGGAGACAGCAAGGAAACAAAGTAGAAGTCACGTGGTCGCATGATCAGAGCCAAACGACCACGTCGCCAAGAGCTGAAGATAGAACATTCTGAAGCCATGTGGTTGCGTCCTCAAAAGCCAAATGACCGCGTCGTGACAAACTGAAGGATGAGAACTATGCAACGACATGACGCGTCACTGGAGTCCACGTGGCTGCGTCCTTTCGGGGCAAGTTGAAGCCAAACAGTCGCTTCGCGCGGCCTTTTTAGATGAGATTTGGGGCAAAAGAACCTCAGACAACGTGTTCGTGTAAGCTAACCATGCGGTCGCATTGCTTGTACCATCTTGACCCTCTTTTACGCATTTTAGGTCAAAAGGAGTATGACGCAGTTGCGTCCTTTGAGGGTTTTGGGCCCAAGTGGGCACCGTCAATGGGTATTTTAGGTGATATATATACTTTTTGTGACCTCACTGCGTGGAGGATCCCTTTTGGACGAATTTTTGTAAACTTTTCAAGGGTTTTCAGGTGTTAAACTTTTAATTTTCTGCTACTATTTGATTGTTCTTTTTGTTCTATTTTGTCTTTTAATTTAATAATTGAATAGTAAATTTTTCCATTGATTGCTCTTGTGATTTTTGGGTTGTTTGCTATTGAATCTCTATCATCATCTATTGCAATGAATGTCTTTTCAATGAATTCTTCCATTTATAATTGCATGTATTGTGAGTAGTGATTCATCTAGGGCCAATAGGTTGAACCCTATTATGGATTAATGAATTGTTGTGAAATTGTTAAGTAAATGAGGATGAGGGGTATGTTAGGATGATTATTATCAATGTAGATCGAATTCTCCCTTCATGGGTAATTAGATTAATTCACGATTGACGTCGGGGTTAATCTAGGCTTTTCGAATACACTGATTGTAACTTTTGAATTGCACGATTAACATCGGTAATCGATTAGAGCCCTCCTAATATAGATCCGAAGCCTAATCCATGGAAGTGGCATGGAGGAAGATTGGGGATATTCGTCGGACATAATGCACCTAGTGTGTATCGATGCACGATTGACGTCGGTATCGATACGGGCTAGGTAGGCCTATCATGCGCCACAGAAGTTGGGGGTAGGGTTAATATAAGGGGATATCGTATCATCTACCACGAAAGTGGGGAGTAAGAGAATATCCTTAGATTATACGACCTCTCCCGAACCTCATGAACTCAACAATCGATTATCACTAATCAATCCTAGTTTATTCCAATGGTGGGGATATCCATGCCATAAAGCTTCTTTTATTGGCATTTCCTCTTAGTTTTTATAGATCTCAATCCTATACTCGATTGCGTAACTATTGCCATAGGAAGAAATTGATAACAACATCTGCCTCCCAGAGGACGACCCGTATAACAACGCTACAACTACACCGTGCAGTTGCAGCTTACAAATTTAAAGCTGACATACTAATCGTGAACATCTACCTCTTTGAGGAATTTCCACTTCTGCTGGTGGTGGATTGCATCCATTCTCAGAGATGTCAATCCTAGCTGGAGTATTAGCAACATGGATGTGTGATTTGATATATTTTCTTGTTGTTAGTAACCATGTTCGATAACTATTGACAAGTTTTCTTGAATGTGAAGGATCTACATGATCTCATTATCACATTTAATAATTTTCGAATCTTAGATTTTTGTTTACTTATTTTAAATGGTCAGTAGAGCTTCATGATTCAACATAGTCGAGCCTAAAACTGGGAATATGGACACATCATTACACAGTCTTCAAGACGTGCTTTTAGTGCCTCCCCTATTGGGGTTTTAGGGACCCTTAGTGCATAAATTTATGCACGTCCTATGTCGGACGGATGATAGAAACAAAAATAGCAGCAGAAAACAGATTTATTAAACACTTTAATAAATGGCCCTAAGGATATCATGGACCCAAACCAGGATCTCTACTATCTTGGGGTTGGTCTGACTAGTCCTAAAATAGATCTAAACAACTGGAACAATATAAATATGAAAGTATTAAAAGACCATACCCGAAACTTCACTTCTGCAGAAAACGAAGCGTCGTTTTCAGCAATTATCTTTTGCTCCCCGAAGTAATCCGCCTCTGCGCCTCCAAGACCGGTTCACCCGAAGCGAGCCAACACCGTGCCTCTGAGCCAATCACTCGCCGAAGAAAGTTTCATTTGAGTATGATCCGCGTCAAAGACTTTGGATCTAATCCAATCCTCCTCCTCATCTTGCTAGGACACGAACGAAGGAACGGAAGATTTTAGGAGGAGGCAATTAATATTAAGTCTTGCTACGAGAGTGCTCAAAAATTTTCGGAGCTACTTAAAGCAGAGACTTGGTGCAAATTTTCCAAGGGGTTCATCCCACACACACCCACACCCACACCCACACCCACACCCACACACACAGATATATAGGAAGTCGGACCCCCTCCTTGGCTCACGAGCAATGTGGGACTAATTAATTTTAGGGGAGAAAATTAAGTTAGGTTGCCTTACACTAAGACTAAATTTCAACTAATTCTTTCTCTCTCGCCATTGAGCATCGCAAGTGATAAAACCTATCAAATCGAAGAGCTCTGAATAGTAAGCGCATAAAAACAAACGGCGCTCCAATCTGACTTCGTTTGACCCCTCAAACGATAGCTCAAAGTTGAGCAAAAATCACAAAAACACTGAAAAACACAGTCGTCAAATACAAGTTAAGGTTTCTCAAACATGGGCCCCACCTTTGAGGCCCACCAACCTACTGGGCACGCCCAGTGCTTTCGGTGAGCCCGCCCGCCTGCCTGGCGGGCTTAGCCTGCGTGGCGAGCTCCCCTGCCCGCAAGTGCAGGTGGGCTTGACCCGCCTGCCCATGCTGGGAGGGGTAGCCCAGCCCAACTGGGCTGTCCTGGGCCAGAACTGGGCAAAAATCCAGTTCTGGCCATTTGTCCTTTTTCTGGAGCTTTTTAGCTCCTAAGAGCTCCGATTTGAGCGCGGTTCTTTTCTTGACTTTCATGGAAAAATTCTCCTCGCTTCTATGTTTCATATTGTTTAAAATATTCGTGTAAACATTTTACGATATATTTTAAACTGTTTTGCATCATATGTAATAATCCCTTATAGCATTCTACTAATGCTTATATTGCAAACATTTGGCGACATTATTAATTCCCATTTAATATAGACTTTAATGTCACAAACTCTTTGTGACTTTAATTATTCCTTTGCACCCGAATGCACTCCTCCTGAATTCTTCTTATTACTAAGATGCAAATCCTACTCGGTGTGAAACCCTACAACCTGACCATACAACAGGTTGGGGCTCAAAATCCCTAGATGATGGTGACCAGAGCAGCATGTGTCGCTCCTGTTTCGGCATCATAATTATGTGATTGACCCATTGATAAAAGTGTCAGCAGGATCACTCTGACTGTGTCCGTGATGAATACCACAGTTTTGGTCCCTTTATCATAACTATGTCACTATATAGCCTAGGGTATAGTAAATCGTCAACCCTATTAGCTAGCACTGCTCAACATACTTCGGTATTTGGTATGTCCATGTTGTACTTCCTACAACATACCCAGGCCGAGGTTTTGCACAAAGAACCATACTGAGCCTGTGACACTAACTTTCCATTAACGGAAGAGACGAATCCTATCTTGATCACTACTTACCTCGTACGCTTCAAGTGTCACCTAACCTAAGACCTTTCAACGAGTGAATACTCGAGGCTAGATCATAGATATAAGTGACGCATTCACAAACAGGTTCATACAATGACCTCAAGTCTTAAGGACCAACTTGCCTATCATCACTAGAGAGTTATCAATAACAGTTTAGTTAATGATAACCATTTGATAACTCTTTATTGGGTCGTTCAGTGGACTCATTCTCCAATGAGCACATGTGCCTTGTCTCCGACTTCACCAGGTCTAATGATTATGAGATCATCATTACCCTTTAGGTTAAGACAAAGACACAATGGTCTGGCCGATGTGCCGATACCTTTTCTCGACACATCCATGACCATGAATGTTTTAAGACTTAAGTTCTTATCGGTCATTCACTTCCCATAATCATGATCTGCATCTAGACATGTGTATGACCTTACTTTGAGTATAATGAAATTATCCAAGTATTAAAAACATTTTATCCATACTAGATTAATTAGTACCATTTATTTGAACAAGATGTTTTCTAGGATAAATTGCCTCGAGGGCATGTATCTTCCTACATCTTTCACTTGCACTTAGGCTATTTATCTCGGTATCTCATATCGCTATAACATATCAGTCTCTACGGACGTTTATATGTCAGAGCCTAAAGAATGGATCTGCTAAAATGTATCTATTATGCAGTATTACGGAGTCTTATTAATTATACACCAGTGATCACACAGGGGTGATTCCACGAAACCATCTTTGGATCCCATCCAACGATTTTTTCCTCTTCTGTATAGCTAATGATTAGCATATACTACTTTATATAAGATTTATCATTCCATACTAGTCAGTCATATCATAGCATATTCCAATATTCATGTGTCATTTATGTTCAGCACATTAATGGCACCAAATATTCTATATCTCTAACATAAGCAAAACCTTTTTGAGTGTATGTCACATATAGATGTTTTTATAATAAGATTTATCATTCCATACTAGTCAGGCATATCATAGCATATTCCAATATTCATGTGTCATTTATGTTCAGCACATTAATGGCACCAAATATTCTATATCTCTAAAATAAACTAAACCTTTTTGAGTGTATGTCACATATAGATGTTTTTATAACTTGGAACTTAGCCCAAAACGAAACCAAGCAACATGATAGCTCCCACTGACTTTGAGAAATTTCTTGTCATAATAGTTAAACTTGACGTTCTAAATCTCATTTATAATGTTAATTATTAAGTATAACCAGCCCATTTGTGCTGAATGAGTTAAAATGGAATGTGCTTGTGTTAGGTTGTTTGACGAATAAGCCATATCAAAATCCGTCTATAGGAGTATTGATGATAACTTACTCAATCATAAATACCCACACTATATTTTCCTTTATCTGCATTAATCTTCTAACTTGAAGTATTACATGCAGTCAAACAAGAACTTTTATTATTATGCGCATTATGAAGATCGCATCTAATGTATATGTGCCCAAAATATACTCGTTACGATAGATTTGTTAAAATACTGACTGCTCCAGTCAATCGCATCAACTCAGAAACGTACACAACTGCTTAGAAAGCCACCAGAGTATACCCATCAATCATTGTTCAAAACATTTTCATCCAAAATGACATTCATTTCAATCATTGTTCAAGCTCACAATGCTTCATTATTCAAAATAAAAAGCAGATGATATCCTTGACATCTCTGAAGTCCTTGACGGCCCCAGCAGTAATGATTACTCTCTTTGCCGAACGTTCTAGGGACTTCAACCCCTCCACAGATTTAAGCACATGTAGAAAATATACAGGTGTTTATTAAATATATTGGTATATCATACCACATATTAAGCTTTATGGAACTTCCTATATTCTTTAACGAAATATGTACCTGAAGTTGAGACATCACCATGCCCCCTTTTTCTCTGCAAGGTAAGCCTTGCAGTTTCTCTTCCAGTGTCCAGGCTTATGGCAATGGAGACACTCTGACTCAGACAATGCCCCTTTTTATTTTTCTTCACCTGCTTGGCCTTGGCAGGTTAAGGGATCTACCTCTTCTTACATGTGCCCTTAGGCAGGTGAGAAGAAGCAGAGCCGATAACCAACACTGGTGGGTCCTTCTCGATTCTCTCTTCGAATTGGCGAAGCATGTTCATGAGGCTTAGAAGCTCCACCTCAGTGTTTTTCATTATAAAGCATGTAATGAACTGGTTAAAAGTAGGAGTCAAAGACTTTAGGACTATGTCAGTGATCATCTCATGATCAAGGACAAATCCTAGCTGGGCTTCATTCTCAATGTACCCGATCATCTTAATCACATGATCTTGGACGTGGCATGTCGTCATCTTCGTTTCCGAAAGGTTGCAAGTGGCCTCGAATCTGGCAGCCCTAAAACGCTTACCATACAATTCTTCCGCATATAAAAGCATGCTCTGAACATCCATAAGTTCATGCTTCCTTTGCAGATCATTGTTCATCGAGGCCAGAGTAAGGCACCTGGCCTTTTCGGCATCCATTTACCATATCTTGTAAGACTGCTTTTGTTCGTTTGTGGCTTCATCGTCGGGTTTCTCAGAAGCAGTTTCCGTCAGCATATAACCGATTCCAGCTAACGAGAGAACCAGCTTACTGTTCCTTCACCAGTCCTTTAATTGGTTCCATTCAGCACATTCTTCTCGATGATAAACTTAAGTTCTGACTCCATACTGCATTTAATAGAAGTTTGAATTAGCATATGTTCTTTTATAGTTTAAAAGGTTTTTACTAAACTATATTCTCCCACTATTTTAATGAACAGTTTAAGCCATAATAATGAACAATTTATTATATTTAAAATTTGTGTAAGATGGATCCAACTACCCTGAGCTTTACAACCCTGAGGAGACTTAATAACTTGATTGGCTCTGTAATTGGTAGATGAACTCTTCATCGATCACATGACATGTAACTCCCTATAGGTTTTTGCCCCTAGTCACTTATGATCTTGAGGAGACTTAATAAACCATACTGACTAGTCTAGTCGAACCTTTATTTTCATATCCAAACTTAACTTATATCGACACTCGAGGAGACCGGACACGGCGGTTTGGGTTAAGACCATACTACATCATATGTATTATAGAGTCGGTCTCTTTTAGAGACCATGTCTTAGCTTGAGGAGACTCAACAACCATGACAAGCATCTTTTAGTCCCATAATCCAAAAATAAGGAGGGCTACGGTTAATTTTGAAGAAGATTTTAAACATATTAGACTAGATGTAATCGATGGTTTCACATAATAACAATTTGCATCCTTGGTTCAGTGGAATACGACCAGGGATTTGCTAGGCTAGGATCACTATCCCTAGTCGAGCTAGGACGATCCACAACACTAATGATATGAAAGCTTTAAGATTTATGACTGGAAGCGCACGGATGGCGTCGTAGCGCTTTACGGGTCGTCCGCAGGGAGGATGGGTAATCGAGCACCAATTTCGTCCTAGGTTATTATTAGCTACGTGGAATCAATCGATTAAGCTATAACGTTCATAGAATCACAGAGATACACAAGAGAAGCAAGAATAACAATAAAACGCAATAAAACGCAATTAAAGAAAGTAATAAAATACTTATCTCATTGAATGCTCACAAAATTTGTCAATTTCCGCTTACAATCCATGAGAAAAGCAATCTAAACTAATCTAACTATAATCCTACTCCTAAAAATAAGAAAATGGGAAAAACTGGGCAAAATCGCATTCCCAACCGCCTCCACTCTCTCCAGCGACATGGCTCTCTAAGCCTCTCTTTAAATAGGGGGTCCAAAACCCTAGAAAGTCGGGCAGAAACCTGACTCGACGCGGAGAAATTGACACGGTCGCGTCATCTTGACGCTCGTGAGGGCCCAACAGCCGGCAATTAATGATTCGACGCGGTCGCATAGAGAAGCCATGCGACCGTGTCGATCGGTCGGGCTCCTGGTAACTACAGTGACGTGACCGCGTCATTTTAATCGATGCGGTCGTGAAAGCTATGCAAGGTTTGAATTCTTGAGCCAATGAAACAGAAATTTACTCCGATGTTTGGATTGGACGATGTGGCCGTGGCGATTGGTGGTTATGAACTACATGACACGGTCGTGTGCACTATTGCGACGCGGTCGCGTCGTTTACTCTTCTAGCTGCTCTTCATCCTCTTGGATTCTATATGACACGGCCGTGTGGAATGATCTACACAGTCGTGTGGTTCATGAAATCCTCCAATTCAGCATGCAATTGAGTTCGCTGCTTCGCCTTGCTTCTCCTTCTCGTTCATTGACTCCACTAAGCACTTTTTTTGCCTTTTTAGCTCTCTGATATCTTGGGTTTGCTTCCTTTTTCCTGAAACGCATGAATTGGAACTAAAAAGTAAAAAGGAAACAAAAGCGGATAAAATAGAATGAAACTGTAAATAAAATGAGGCGAAGTGCATACGAGATGAGCGTATGTATAAAAGCCACTCATATGCCAGTCAAAAATGCTAGACCTAATGATGATCCTTTAAAGAATTGAATTATTTATATGTGTTGACATTGATTAAAATGGCTTCATTAAAACTAGTTAATCATATCAACTAGTTAAATCCTAAAATTTGAAATTATTAGGATTGGTTAATAACTTTTATTAGAGTCATTATCAACTATAAGGATTAATCTTGTATCCTAATCATGTATTAGGGATTTAATAAAATCAAATTACACCAATTTAAAATATAGCCTTTTATCAAAATTATTATCAGAACGATTAAAATTAATAATTGAAAGTGCTACCATAATCAGGAATTAGGAATTAGAAATTTTATTGTTGTGACAATTTATTAAAACATGGCATGTCCATCTAAAATTTATCTCATAAGGTTTAGAAAATCTTTACTAGATATCCTAAGAGTTTTTCTTAAAGTATCACATAATATGCAAGAAATTAAAATAACCATTAAAATACATCAACTATTTTATCTCATAAAATTAGCATGATGACTAGCAACTTAAAATATCGCATAAAATTAAGTTACAATCCTTTTTAATAATTATCTCATAATTATAAGCATTAACAACAATGAAATTTATCTCATAAAATTTAGCATGCAACTTAAAAGATTTATCACATAAATATAATATCAAGCATCTAAAATTTTATCTTATAAAATTAAGTTGTAGAATGTTTAGATAATCACATTATCAGCATGTTCTTAGCATTCATATTCTTTGCAGAAATTAAATCAGTACAGACCTAGGCTCTGATACCAATGTTGGGGTTTTTAGGGACCCTTGGGGCATAAATCTATGACCGTCCTACGTCGAACGGACGATAGAAACAAAAATAGCAACGGAAAAAAGATTTATTAAACACTTTAATAAAAGGCCCTAAGGATATCATGGACCTTAGCCAGGATCTCTACTATCTTGGAGTGGGGCTGACCAGCCTCAAAACAGAAACTATTGCAACAATATAAATATTAAATATTAAAAGAACATACCCGGAACTTTGCTTCCGCAAAAAACAAAGCATCGTTTTCAGCAACTATCTTTCGCTCCCCGAAGCAATCTGTCTCCATGCCTCCAAGAGTGGTCCACCCGAAGCGAGCCGACACCGTGCCTCCAAGCCAATCACTTGCCGAAGAAAGTTTCACTTGAGTATGATCCACGTCAAAGACTTTGGATCTAATCCAATCCTCCTCCTCGTCTTGCTAGGACGCAAACGAAGGAACGGAAGAGTTTAGGAGGAAGGAATAAATAAGTCTTGCTACGAGAGTGCTCAAAACTTTACGAAGCTACTCAAAGCAGAGACTTGGTGCAAGTTTTCCAAGGGGGTTCAGCCCCTATATATAGGAAGCCAGACCCTCTCCTCGTCTCACGAGCAACGTGGGACTAATTAATTTTAGGGGAGAAAATTAAGTTAGTTTTCCTTACATTAAGGCTAAACTTCATCCTCTCTCATCGTTGAGCTTTGCAAGTGATATAGCCTATCAAATCGAAGAGCTCTAGACGATGAACACATAGAAACAAACTGCGCTCCAATCCGCAAAAATCACAAAAACACTGAAAAACGCAGCCGTCAAATACAAGTTAGGGTTTCTCAAACATGGGCCCCACATGTGGTTCCCACTGGCCAGCTGGGTGCATCCAGCACTTTGGGGGAGCCCGCCCACTGGGTGGACGGGCTTGACCCGCCCGCATGAGCGGGCTGGCTGGCTTAGCCCTCATGGCATGCTCGCCCCACCCACAAGTGCGGGCGGGGTTAGCCAGCCAGGCTGGGAGTGCTTGACCCGCCTGCCCATGCTGGGCAGGCTAGCCCAGACCACATGGGCTGTCCTGGTCCGGAACTAGGTTTTTTGCCAAGTTCTGGCCATTCGTCCCTTTTCTGGAGCTATTTAACTCCTATAGAGCTCCAATTTGAGCGCGGTTTTTCCCTGACTTTCATGGAAAAATTCTCTTTGTTTGTATGCATCATATTATTTAAAATATTAGTAAACATTTTACGATATATTTTAAACTATTTTGCATCATATGCAATAATCCCTTATAGCATTCTACTAATGCTTATATCGCAAACATTTTGCAACATTATTAATTCCCATTAATATAGACTTAATGTCACAAACTCTTTGTGACTTTAATTATTTCCATGCACCCGAGTGCACTCCTCCTAAATTCTTCCTATTACTAAGATGCAAATCCTACTTGGTGTGAGACCCTATGGCCTGACCCTATTATAGGTTAGGCTCAAAACCCCTAGACGACAGTGACCATGCGCAGCAGGTGTTGCCCCTGTTTCGGCATTAGAATTACGTGATTGACCCACTTACAAAAGTGTCGTCGGGATCACTCTGACTGTGTTCGTGATGAATACTGCAGTTTTAGTCCCTTCGTCAAAACTATGTCACTGTATAACCTTCGGTATTTGGTATGTCCATGTTGTACTTCCTACAACATACCCCGGCTGAGGTTTTGCACAAAGAACCGTACTGAGCCTGTGACACTAACTTCCCATTAACGGAAGAGACAAATCTTATCTTGATCACTACTTACCTCGTATGCTTTAAGTGTCACCCAACCTAAGACCTTTCAACAGGTGAAGACTCGAGGCTAGATCATAGATCTAAGTGACACCATTCACGTACAGGTTCGTACAATGACCTCAAGTCTTAAGGACCAACTTCCCTATCATCACCAGAGATTTATCAATGACAGTTTAGTTAATGTTAACCATTTGATAACTCTTTATTGGGTCGTCCAGTGCACTCATTCTCCAATGAGCACATGTGCCTTGTCTCCGACTTTGCCAGGTCGAATGATTATGAGAACATCATTACCCTTTAGGTTAAGACAAACACACAATGGTCTGTCCGATGTGCCGATATCCTTTTCTCGACACATCTATGACCATGAAGGTTTTAAGACTTAAGTTCCTATTGGTCATTCACTTTCCATAATCGAGATCTACATCTAGATAAGTGTATGACCTTACTTTGAGTCTAAGGAAATTATCCAAGTATTAAAAACATTTTATCCATACTAGGATAATTTGTACCATCTATTTGAACAAGATGTTTTCTAGGATAAATTTCATAGAGGGCATATATCTTCCTACATCCCCCGTTTGGGGTGCAAGGTATCTAGGGTGAATCAAACCCTATAGATTCCAAGACGGTGTTGAGGTCCTGATTTTATACTCTTTGGTACTGTGGGGTTGTGAACTGAACACCCAAAAATCCTAAAAATGAAAGATGTTTGGTAGTGTTTAGTATGCTAGTTGCATCAAAGAATAACACTGATTCTTGAAGGGTCTAAGTTTTATTTATGAAGCAGCATGCAAGATTGCATGTCCTCATACAGTCACCAATAGCTGGAATCAATGGATGTTTAATCCATTGGAGTCGTTTTAATAATCGACTTTTCCAGCCCGTTTTGGATGGGAACACATGATTTAGGGTGTTCAACTTTTATTCCAGTTATTTATGTACCCAACTTTGACAACCCAACACCGCAACCTATCCCCTCGCAACCCAAGCCCATCGACTCTGACGACCTAGCCTCGTGTCGCCACCCAAGCAACACCACCGACCCACCTTCTCCTAAGCCTCCCTGCCCCCATCGTACATCACTGTGCCACACCTCATCTCCGACAACCCCCACTTCCCATCGAAACCACTGATTGCTCCTCCGTTCCAAACTTCGTCGCCAAGCTCCCGACCTCGCTTCACCGTCGCTGCAGCCCCCCCTTCGACACAAGGCCCGGTCACCACCTCCCTTTCACCGTCACCAGGCCATTGTTCCCCCTCACCCCAACCCAGACTCTGACTCCTCTCTTCGACGTCAAAACCCTCCAGCGCCATCGCCCTCGAGCCTCCACCTCAGCGTCGCTGCCGTACGGAGCTCACCGCCACCGCCGCTCTCCTGGACCTCCGCCACCATGTCTGCCCATTGCCGCCAAGTCAGCACCATCACTCGCACGGCAGATGATCACTCCTTATTTTACACCTTTTTCCCGCATGTTTGCATGCCATTTAGATCGCCCAAATCATGTTTTTCACGATATATCGACGATATTGCGATGCTTTTCACGATTTGTTGTTTTTGTCGCATTTCAGGTGATTTGGCGCGATTTGGAGTGATATCGAGATGCGCTTACTCTAGAGGGTCACCGACGACCTCCCCGAGGGGTATTTTGCTGTTGGAGAGGAGCGGAAGAAGAACGGACGTCGCAGGAGCGACGAGGAGGCCAAAATAAGCAGATTGGGCATGTTTAGTGTCCCACTCGGCCGAGTGGAGGAGCCACTCGGCCGACCAGCGAGACACCGCTCGGCCGACCAGATCAGACATGATTTACCTGTGCACTCGGCCGAGCGATGGAGACCACATCGGCCGAGTGAAGACATCACGTCCGCCCGAGTGGCGCCAAGATGAAGCCCATCAAAAATCTCCAAGTTTCTGTTTTTCGGCTGCCTGAGCTTCAGAAGACCCACTCGGCCGAGTGGAGAATCCTGTCCGCCCGAGTACAATGAAGCCATCGGCCGAGTGACGACAACTCACTCGGCCGAGCCGCCCCCGAAGTAGAGACCCCTGAAGGCCCCGACTTACTGGAAAATTACAGGGTTTCTCACTCGGCCGAGCGACTTTTGTCACTCGGCCGAGTGCGACGCGCTGCCTGTAGCGAAAATTACGGAAAACAGGCTGCGCAGGGGTATTTTGGTCACTGTTTTTGGACGATTTTGGGGGCTATTTAACCCCTGTTTTTACCCTAGTTTTAGAGAGCTTCTCCTTAGATTTTTTGCAGCTTTTTAGATTAGCTTTTTAGTTTTATTCTTGAGATTGGAGAGGAGAAAAAGTTCGATTTTTGTTGGATTAATTGAAGAACTCCATTGGTTTGTCTTTCTCTTCTCTAAAAATTCTATTTTTATTGCATATCTCAATATTGTGATGAATTCTATTGCTTATTTCATTGATTATTTTTGTGATCTTGCTATGAATTGTGAGTAGTCGTCACGTCTTGGGGCGTGGGGATGAACCCTACAAGCCCAACTTCATATTTGTGATGAATTAGTAGAAATCTTGCTAGAATTGATATCTAGGGATTAGGTTGGGATCAATTTACTACGGATGGCTAGGTATTCACATCGATTGGGATTTGCAAGAGATTGGATCCTAATTCGATAGGAAACCCTAGAAATCCGAATTGGGTTGGAATCAAATTTCCGTAGTATCGGTTTGCAAGAGATTGGACCGACACTAGGGTTTCCGGTTCCAATTCCGTGCCAATACCCGTTTGCAAGCGATTGGGCGGGTAGGAACTATCCCGATCTAGGTTGTGGACCGAGTTTGCAAGAGATTGGGCTCGGTGCACGATTGGACGATGATGTTGATCCTAATGCTAGCTTTCCTAGGCTAGGGTTTGCAAGAGATTGGACCCGAGCCTAGGATAGCTATAGACCGGCAACAGCGCGAGAGCGTGAGCTTGGTTCTACATTCAATTGCAACTAGTTCAACCAAAATCTTATTCTAGCAATTTTAATACCCATGAACCACATTTATGAGATACGGTGAGTAGCGGGGATTCCCCATTCCCTAGACGTTCTTTATTTGATTTGATATTTCCGCACTTTGTCTGACGATTGTGACAGGATCGCCAAAGGCAAATCTTTCTTCTTGAATAGCCAGGGTGATTGGAACAAGCACGGTCATGCGTCCTCCCTGTGTTCGATATCCCGCTCGTTGCTACACCGTGCACTTATGGTAAAACTACAACCGTTCTTTAGGGTTACGTCCCGGAGCGATCAAGTTTTTGGCGCCGTTGCCGGGGAGGCGATTGCGTTTGATCTTACCACCCCTAGCTACTTCTTTTTTTTATTTTTCACTATTATCATTATTATTTCCAATTTTTTTACCTAACCCTTCCACGGTACTAATCATCTCTTTGAAACTCTGTTTTCCCTGTGCATGTACACGAGATCTACGGCGGACCCTGAAGCTATATTGTTTGATCCAGAGATCGAACGTACCGCGCGGAGACTTAGAGCGGAAAGGAGACAAAATCCGGAAGGGAGGTTTATGACCAACCCGGAAACTCCTGAACAATTGGCGGAAAGGATGGCGAGGCTAATTTCTATTCGAGATAGGCTTCGGCCTAAGACCTCTTCTACTACCTCATCCATTGCCATGCCGAGGTTGGCGGCTGACAAGAGCTTCGAGCTAAAGACTGGACTAGTGGTTCTGATGCAGCAGGATCCATTTCATGGGAATGCCCATGAAAATCCCCACTACCACATCCAATCGTTCTTGTCGAAGTGCGCCACATTCCAGATTCCGGCCGCAAGAAATCATCCCGGATTCTCCTACGCCAACAATGAAGGAGCTTTGAACCCGCCACAACCGCCACCTCAACAAGCCCGACCACCACTACCACCCCAACAACAAAACTATCCATCGAGGGGGCCTACTCAACAAAATTTTCAACCAAAGCAACAAGTTCCACCGTATAGGCCGCCTGGATACAATCAAGGGTGGAGGAATCAAAATCAAAACCCTCCACAAGCTCAACAACGATCCGACTTCGAAGCTAGAGTGGAGGCGTTCATGGTCGAGCAAAATAAGGTCAATGCTAGCTTGAAGGCGGGGCAAGACTCCCTTAATACCGGTGTGGCTCAAATATCGGAGCAATTGGCGTTGCTAAATCGGAACACTCAACGATTATCGGCGCAACCCGAGCAAAACCCACGGAGCAACACCGGCCACATCAATGCCGTAGTTGCCGTTACCACTAGAGGCGGAAAGGATACCACCCCCGCCATGATTCCTACCGAGGAGCCCGTGGAGGAAAGCTTGGATCCAATTGAGCCGGTAGTTGAAGATGATAAGGAGAAAGAGCCACAAGAAAAGGAGAAATCTAGAGCGGAACAATTGATCGAGGAGAGGCGCTTCATGCCACCGGTCCCATTCCCCCAAAGGCTCGTTAGAGCGAAAATGGAGAAAAGGCTAGCGAAGTTTCTCGAGTATCTAAGAGGAGTTAGCCTCAATATTCCCTTCCTCGACGCCATCGTGGAGATCCCCACATATGCTAAATTCTTAAAGGACTTGATCTCGGGGAGAAAGAGGAAGGAGAAGATCATGCTAGCCGAGGAGGGCTCTTGGTTCACCAAGAGAGAGAAGGAGCCGGCAAAATTTAAAGATCCGGGGAGTTTTCGGATTCCTTGCACCTTGGGCGGCGTTCCTCTTCAAAAGGCGTTGGTTGATCTAGGGGCTAGTGTGAGCCTCGTGCCTCTCTCCATGTTCTTAAGGCTAAACACCGGGACAAAGTTGAAACCCACCGACATGCGCATCCAATTAGCCGATGGACGGATAACAAGGCCGGTGGGGATCGCCGAAGACATCCCGCTACAAGTCCCGGGGGGAATATGCTTGCCATGTGACTTCGTGATCATGGACGTTAAGGAGGAGGGAGATACTTCATTGATACTTGGACGCCCGTTCCTCGCCACTGCCGGAGTGATTGTCGACGTTCGCGAAGGTACCCTAACTTTAAATGTCGGCAACATCGAGGTGGAGCTTCACATTCCTAAGGCTATGAAGCACATGCCTTACCACGAGGAGCTTGATTACATGGACCTCCTTGATGAGGTAATTGAGGAGGCGATCCCCCACTCTATCGGCGCCCTATTCGATGAAGATTTCGAGGAAGGCCCGGATTTAGGCCAAAATGAGAAGAAAGATGATTCCCCGACCTCTCCGCTGAAGATGATGAAGGCGACGCTGATGTCGCAAGGATTCGAGAGCCCTGTAAGCTCTCGAAATTGAAGTCTCCAAAGAAAGATCCTCCGGTACGGAAATCGGCATCACCGGTGAAGCCGTTGACCGGAGCAAATGCTAGCTTGGGGGAGCCTCCCCCCAACACTATTCGAGAAGGGAGACTACCGAGGGAGAACACACCGCCACGTCCAAATCCAAGCGCGCTCCCCGGAAAGTTTGATGGGTGCATCTCATATGCACCAAACATCCCGCATTGATTGAAAATTATAGGGGGTCGAGCTCACGACCTTAAACGAGCGCTTGTCGGGAGGCAACCCGACGGTTTTTCGCTTTATTTTCACTTTTTCTTTATTTTCGTTTTAGAAATTTTTAGTGTTTTGAGTCGTTCGCCCAAAAATTTTGTGATAACGGGTCCTATTTTTCTTGACAGGAGAGGAGATAGGTAGACCCATCATGAGGAGGATGAACACGACAACAAGGAGCGCCCCAAGAAGGCGCTCGACGCTTAGGAGAAAGACGGAATCGACTGGAGGAAGAAAGACGGAGTTTAGAGCCCAAACGAAGACAAACAGCAGAACACAAGGCTCACTCGGCCGAGTATACTAGTCACTCGGCCGAGTACACAAGTTCGTCCGGCCGAGCCGCTCACGAACGAGGGAAGTCTGCTGTACCCAACTCTCTGTTTATTTTCCTGATTTCAATATAACTGCTACTCGGCCGAGTATATATTCCCACTCGGCTGAGTAAAACGGCTACGCTCCTAGGGCGAGTCTTGCCGAGTAGCTTGAGCCACTCGGCCGAATGGACTTACTCCACTCGGTCGAGGCTGGCAAGGCCACTCGGCCGATGCGTAAGCGGGGAGGAATTTCCATCGATTCCACTCAACCGAGTGACCCAGTCACTCAGCCGAGTCGTAACTTCTGCTATATAAGGGGTCGAGGGGGACACGTTTTTTGAAACGCTGAAACCGATCGTGCCCCCGACCTTTCAGCTTCCCTCGCCCGCTCGCACCCCTTACTCGCCCGACCGCCGTCGTCGCGCCGCCGCTCGGCCAGCCATCGCCGGCTGACCCCCCGCCGTGACTCGCCCGAGTCGCCGCCGGCGGCCGCCGCTCCGACCACCTCCGGTATCGCCTGATTTTCCTTTTTCTCCTCTTTTTGAGTATTTTTTGAGGATCCATGTGTTAAACGACCCCCAAACCCAAATAAATTTCTATATCTATCTGTTATACCCCTAATGCTCCATACGTCTTGAATATTACCCGCTGATATCTCCATTTCATACGCAGGTTGTTTTTGGGAGCTTAGGGGAGCCCAGGGGAGCTTCTCGGGACTGATTTGAGCTTCGTGGAGGCGCTGACTTCGCACGCTTCCATTGCTGAGCACTCGCAGCGTGTCTGGGCATACTCCTTCCACTCTTTCACACACACCGCACTTTTTACACTTTTCGGCGCGCTCGGGGCCGATATGCCGCCCCGGACACGGCCGCGGTCGAAGAGAGCTTTCGCCAAGCGGAAGCGGTCGGATGATGCCGGCCCCTCCCACGAGTTGGAGGACTCTCCTCCACCGTCTCCCACACACGCCGTCCACCCAGCACAGCCTGCAGGCCCCGCACACCCCGCACAGCCTGCAGTGCACCCACAGCCCGCACAGCCTCTCCCTGCCGCTGCACAGCCACCACCTCCAGCTCCACTTGTCGGGCCGCTCGGGATTACGTTCCGAGACGACGCACACCACGCCGTCTTCGACCGTATCTCCCAGTGCTCGATCGTACCCTCAAGGTTTGCACACCTCGCTGACCTAGGACGCCTGGGGGTACTAGAGGGGATGCTCACGTTGTACGACAACGTGGGCTGGCGAGATTTCTTCCAGGTGTCGGCGAACACGTTCACCCGCCCGACACTTGAGGTTCTGAGTTCGATCGCCCGGACCGACGAGGGATGCTCGTTTCGGTTCATGGATCGAGCGTGCCAGGTCACTCTCGATATGATTAGAGCATTTTTCTCGTGGCCCGCTGTCCCCGGTGCCGATCGCAGTTACGGCCCCACCCATATCCCCCCACCTTCCTTCGACGCCGGTGCCTTCTGGGCCCGGATTACGGGTCTTCACGCTGCCTTTGACCCTAGTAGGGCCAAGGCCTCGGCCATTGTCCATCCCTGCCTCCGCATTGCTCAGCGCCTTATGGCGACGACCTTTTTGGCCAGATATGAGCCGGGCACGATGTCTACGCCAGAGCTCTACATGCTCTACGCGATGACACGTCCCAGAGATCTATCTAGGGATGGCGATGAGCTTGTCCCCGCCATCGTGATCGATATCGCGGCTTGGTTTTTAGACCGCATCATCGTATCGGTGGGCGCTCGCTCACCGATATGCTGCGGCGGCCTGATCACCTTGCTTGCTCTTATGACCGGCGAGGACTTCCCCGACGACTTGCGACGCGTCCCTGGCCCCACTTCTCTGTCGATAGATGTTATGGCCCGGATGAAGATGATTCGTCCGCACGGTGAGCGTCACTGGGTCTGGTTGCACGGCCCTTACGGGGCCGATTACATGATTCTCCCGAGCCCTGCTCGGACTCAGATTGCACCAGCCCATGTTGACTGGCTCCCTGCGATGGATGTTCTCATCCCCGCTGCTTACGTGCTCGAGGCCGAGGAGGCCGAGCAGGCCCACGCTGCCCCTGTAGACCCTGTTGCACACCCTGCCGAGCATGCTGCCCCTGTTGACCCTGTGGCCCCTCAGCCCATACCTGACGTTTCCGCTGCGCTTGACACCTCTGTCGGTGTCGAGAGCATCTCAGCTGAGCCCACTTCCACCACTTCCACCACTTCCGAGGCTGTCACCACCACTCCCACCACCACCACTGGCCCTCTGTCCGTCGAGCCTCTTTGCTCCGCACTCCCCGAGCGCCCATCGACCTTTGTTGAGAGTGGCAAGCCCTCTTTTGCCGCGGTCGTGGAGACCATGGCTAGCATGATCTCCGCTGGGGTTGCGCCTTTTGGTCCACACACTTCCACCCCAGCGGTAGTCACCTCTGTCTCCACCCCTGCTGTATTTTCCGAGAGCGTCGTGGCGTCTGTCCACACTTCTGTGCCACCGACCTCTCTGGCCGCCTCACTGCCATTTTTGCACTCTTCTTTCGCTGCTGCTGCCTCCACTTCTCACCAGTCTGTGCCCCGGCCTCACACTGAGGCCAGGCCCACATTTGCGAGTGCAGCACCTTTCGTACCCTTCCCCGCTGAGCCCGTCACATACGCGACCCGAGTACGCCAGCCACGCCCTGCACAGCCCCGCCCGGTGCGTCCCTCTGCACCACCTCCCCCTGACACTGTACTTCAGAGCATTCGTGCTCTAGAGGGGGCGGTGAGTGGCCTTAGAGGCGACCTTAGGACCCTGTCCTCCACCGTCTCTGCGATGGCTGGCCGCTTCGAGCTGCTACCGCAGATCCATTACTGTCTCACCCAGGTTCTGGAGTGTCTCCCGCGCGTACCCCCACCCACCCAGCAGGTTCCCGCCCACACTTCCACACACACCCGACCTGCTACCACTTCCACACCCACACCCGCTCAGCGGCTTGTCCAGCCACCACCACCACCTCCGCCTCAGGACGGAGACGGTGCAGCACCACCTTCCTAGGCACCCTTGATGCCATCGATTCCTTTTGCCGTTGTGCTGCTCGTTTATGCTGGGTCCTGATGCCTTTTTGTCCACCCCCCCCCCTCCCCGCACTTATTTTGGGATTCTCTTTTTGATCATATCTTTATATATCTTTTTTTGGGAGAGAGGGAGAGTTTTTGGTGCCACTTATATATCTGTATCACTCCTATCTTTGCATGCATCATGTCCGCATCATATTTTTCATTTCTTTATTTTTATCCTTTTATTTTCCTTTTTTTTCATGCATGCATCCTCACCTGCCCCTTCCATTTCTTGTCTCTCGGTGTGCCACGCTTTGCACATTGAGGACACTGTGCCATTTAGCTTGGGGGAGTGAGTTCTCACGTTCTCTTTCGATTTGCCACCTTTATTTTTATTTTTTCACACCATTCTTCGCTTTTGCACTTATTTTTTCTTTTTTTTTCTTTTGTTTTGCCATGCATCACGTTTTTCTTACTTTTTCTGTGTGTCGCATTATAAATAGTTTTTTTCCCTTTATCTTTATTTCTTTTTCATCTCATGCTAGAGATGACTTTTCTGTGATGATGATGACGTTGGATTTAGCTTACTCTATATGCATGCTATATTTGTCATGTCTTAGACTTTATTCCTGATATCATATGCTATGACTTGCCTTGCATCTAGAGATAGTAACCCACACCTTTTTCCGCATGAAAATGGATGAAATTTTATTATTAGCTGAATCTGAATATTCATATGTATGCTATCACAGAAAACACACCAAGATTCACGCATTGAATGCCTATATCTGGAGTACTGATTTCTTTTTCCTATATCACTTCTATATGCATGAATTGTACACTTCACTTCAGGATGATTGAATGATGTTAGCTATGATAAATCTGGATTAGTTAGCTTTTTTGTGATCGAAACTGAGTAGATTAGATTACCCTGCTGAAGTTGTCGTGCATGTCTTATAGAGTGAACCGAGAGTTATATCTATTTCTTTCTCCACAAATCTTGAACATCATTTCTCTACTTTTAAAATCATTGGTGAATCTCCCCTTAGCGATTCTATTATATGGCATTTCCCCCGCTATTAATTCCTAGCTCCAATTTTCTTATTCAAAAAAATAATAATAATAATAAAAGAGAGAAGAATATTCTTGTATATCATTATCTCTCTTTGAGTTGGGATCGTTGTGTATATATGCTATATTGAAAAAAAAAGAAAAAAGAAAAAAAAGAAAAAAAAAGAAAAAAAAGAAAAAAAAAGAGAAAAGAGGAAAAATCCTTAATAAAAGATCCCATCTCACTCTCTTCCTTTCTTCTTTCTTCTTATTACATTTGGAGCTATATAAAAATGGGGATGTGAATATTTTTTATGCCACCACGCTTATAGATAAGCTTGGGGGAGGGGATCCATTGATGTGTGAGAGAGTGACTACTTGACGTGCACGACAACCTAGGCTAAGTAATATTCTATACTCGGTGAGATTATTTCTAGCTTTACGAAATCCAGGAATCTAAGCCTAGCGTTCATTTCATGAAATCCATACTTTTCTATTCCCTTTATTCTATTGTGTGCTACTCTTATACTCCTGATAGAAAGCATTCAATTGAAAAGTGTGTGATCTGTGATTTGTATACCGCTTTAAATGATTCAGACGATGTTAATTTTAGAATTATTCCGTTTTTCATGATTAGATCGTTGTTCGTGGGTTTTCCGTTTCTATTTGCACTATTATACTATGATATCAGAATAAAATCTTTTGACACGAGTTTTTCATTCGGTGCATGCTATATGAGTAAGTGAAACCCCCGTCCTGATAAAATGATCTAGTAGCCTACCTCTTCGCTTCTCTCTCTCTTCTTTATTTTCATTTCGTTTTCCATTCTTCTCCGTTTTTCATTTTTCATTTTTTCCGCCATTTTCGTTTTCCAAATTCCACCGGGTTCGCCATTTACTTATCTTCCTCGAGGACGAGTAAGAGGCAAGCTTGGGGGATTTTGATCACTCCTTATTTTACACCTTTTTCCCGCATGTTTGAATGCCATTTAGATCGCCCAAATCATGTTTTTCACGATATATCAACGATATTGCGATGCTTTTCACGATTTGTTGTTTTTGTCGCATTTCAGGTGATTTGGCGCGATTTGGAGTGATCTCGAGATGCGCTTACTCTAGAGCGTCACCGACGACCTCCCCGAGGGGTATTTTGCTGTTGGAGAGGAGCGGAAGAAGAACGGATGTCGCAGGAGCGACGAGGAGGCCAAAATAAGCAGATTGGGCATGTTTAGTGTCCCACTCGGCCGAGTGGAGGAGCCACTCGGCCGACCAGCGAGACACCGCTCGGCCGACCAGATCAGATACGATTTACCTGTGCACTCGGCCGAGCGACGGAGACCACATCGGCCGAGTGAAGACATCACGTCCGCCCGAGTGGCGCCTAGACGAAGCCCTTCAAAAATCTCCAAGTTTCTGTTTTTCGGCTGCCTGAGCTTCAGAAGACCCACTCGGCCGAGTGGAGAATCCTGTCCGCCCGAGTACAATGAAGCCATCGGCCGAGTGACGACAACTCACTCGGTCGAGCCGCCCCAGAAGTAGAGACCCCTGAAGGCCCCGACTTACTGGAAAATTACAGGGTTTCTCACTCGGCCGAGCGACTTTTGTCACTCGGCCGAGTGCGACGCGCTGCCTGTAGCGAAAATTACGGAAAACAGGCTGCGCAGGGGTATTTTGGTCACAGTTTTTGGACGATTTTGGGGGCTATTTAACCCCTGTTTTTACCCTAGTTTTAGAGAGCTTCTCCTTAGATTTTTTGCAGCTTTTTAGATTAGCTTTTTAGTTTTATTCTTGAGATTGGAGAGGAGAAAAAGTTTGATTTTTGTTGGATTAATTGAAGAACTCCATTGGTTTGTCTTTCTCTTCTCTAAAAATTCTATTTTTATTGCATATCTCAATATTGTGATGAATTCTATTGCTTATTTCATTGATTATTTTTGTGATCTTGCTATGAATTGTGAGTAGTCGCCACGTCTTGGGGCGTGGGGATGAACCCTACAAGCCCAACTTCATATTTGTGATGAATTAGTAGAAATCTTGCTAGAATTGATATCTAGGGATTAGGTTGGGATCAATTTACTACGGATGGCTAGGTATTCACATCGATTGGGATTTGCAAGAGATTGGATCCCAATTCGATAGGAAACCCTAGAAATCCGAATTGGGTTGGAATCGAATTTCCGTAGTATCGGTTTGCAAGAGATTGGACCGACACTAGGGTTTCCGGTTCCAATTCCGTGCCAATACCCGTTTACAAGAGATTGGGCGGGTAGGAACTATCCCGATCTAGGTTGTGGACCGAGTTTGCAAGAGATTGGGCTCGGTGCGCGATTGGACGATGATGTTGATCCTAATGCTAGCTTTCCTAGGCTAGGGTTTGCAAGAGATTGGACCCGAGCCTAGGATAGCTATAGACCGGCAACAGCGCGAGAGCGTGAGCTTGGTTCTACATTCAGTTGCAACTAGTTCATCCAAAATCTTATTCTAGCAATTTTAATACCCATGAACCACATTTATGAGATACGGTGAGTAGCGGGGATTCCCCATTCCCTAGACGTTCTTTATTTGATTTGATATTTCCGCACTTTGTCTGACGATTGTGACAGGATCGCCAAAGGCAAATCTTTCTTCTTGAATAGCCAGGGTGATTGGAACAAGCACGGTCATTCGTCCTCCCTGTGTTCGATATCCCGCTCGCTGCTACACCGTGCACTTACGGTAAAACTACAACCGTTCTTTAGGGTTACGTCCCGGAGCGATCAGCAGACGTGAGCGGAATCAGAGAGAACTCAACACGTAAAGTATGAGTTGCATTATGTTTAATTTTAATGCATGTACAGTATATTATATAATATATATGGTATATATATAGTATATTATATTAAACATTTTTATGTATATGTATATACTATAGTTGATATATGTTAGTATATGTTAGTATATACATATGTTAGTATATGTATTAGTATATATATATATATATATATATATATATATATATATATATATATATATATATATATGGGTATGCTAGTATACACATGTTAGTTTTACTAAGTTAAATTAATTGGGCTTGACGTTAAAATCCGTTAACACGGATTAAATCACGTCTCTCACCGTGATCACCTGGACACCCAGAAACGCTTTATTCAGGCAAGTATTTATCACCTATAACTTTTCAAGATACTGAAACTACCAAGTTTGTTACTGACGACCTCTTATAACCATAATCATGTTGATAAAATAACAAGTGAAATGATTCAACACTTTGTGATATGTTTCATTTAAATGGTTGATTCGCTTTCACCATTAAAGTTGTTAAGTACGATGTTCGCAGTATAATGAGAATTATCAAATGTTTTGGCCATTTCAAACACTTACATAGAATGCTCTTATTGCATGTTGCTCATTATTTGTGTCACCTTATCTCTAGTTTTTCACCCTAATAAATTGTGACTATTGGGCCCTCGGGGCATATACGGAATATTGGGCCCTCGGGGCATTTGCGGAATATTGGGCCATGTGGCAAATATTGAAATGTACAGATACACAGTGACACTTGTGGGTGGAGTAGTCCATTGTAGTAGAGGTCGGAATGCTGGATTTCACCCCATTGGTAAATTTGACCATAGTCCGGATGTGGTCGGTAAGTACAGAATCACAGGTAGCTCCCGTTGGTTTGGGTGTAATTGTAGTTTCTTCTGCCGTCGGACATTGGGCTTGTCACTAGATTAGGAGATTGAATAATGCAACAATTTACCTCTGCTACCTCCACTGTAAGTTGTGTAATATGCCAGCTCCTCTATCATTCTCATATGTGCTTGTCATGTTTACTACACGTTACTATGTACCCCACAATTGCTATGCTCACTACACTGCTATGCTCATTACTTTGTACACTACACCTTGCCATGCTCGCACGTTTTCTTACAATGCTACACTTTTCCTTAACTGTGCTCATGTTATGTTTCCTCAACCTTTAAAAGCTTTGCAAACTATATATATATACTATCTTGCCGAGGGTCCATTTTCTAATGTTTTAAAACTTGCCAAGCAACCCTCGCTGACGTATATTTCCCTGTTTGTTACCGTGTGAAATATATGTCATGTTCTAAGATAGATTTTACAGAGAAGCATACTTTGAGGCTGAGCTAGCTTACCCGGAGTACCAGGACACTAAGATCCACTGCTGAGGAACGACATGCTTCACAACGCCACCATAATTTTAATATTTGTGTTGTATTTTATTCAGGTGTAATTCCTTTTGTGTAACAGTTGTAATGGCCATGCTAGGCCTTATTTGTGTACTTGTAATCTGGATGTTGAAGTGTAATGATGATATCATGTGTTGTTCTGATGTTCGCAAGCAAGAACCTGCCAAGCTTAATACACAGACACTTATTGTGCTTAAGTCAAAGAATAAAGGAAAAAAGTACGTCTTCTTTGCTCTAAGCACATGCGGACCCGCTCGCGTTCCGCTCCCAAGTACAATGAGAAGGGGGGGTAACAGGTTTTAGTGGTGACCCATGCTGGTCAGCATTTTGCGAAATAGCATTTTGCGAAATACTCTGAACGACATGGATGTCATTATTAGCTAGACTGTCTAGATAAATCTTGTACACACATGTTTACTTGTTTTTTTCAGCATGGCAGGAAGACCGAACACTCACAATGGGAATGGAGTCAACAGGAACGGTACTCCCGACATCCACTATCTCATGGGTGTCATGAGAGGGATGTTGGACATTCAACACCAACTGTTCAGCAATGACAACAGTCTGTGCAACTTGCACTGCATCCTCCTCGAGCTACACCTGGAGCCAAGCAATTTCGGGAGCTGAACCCGAAGAGTTTCTCTGGAAAGGAAGGCCCACTGGAAGCTGAAGAATGGGCCCGAATCACTGAAGATGACCTAAGACTTTCCCACATCAACCAGGCAGGCTGGGTGGAAGTTACCAAGAAAAATCTGAATGGTAATGCTCGGAACTGGTGGAATACTGAGGAGGCATGTTTGGTTAAGCCTATTAATTGGATCATCTTTCGAGAGAGATTCGATGCCCAGTATTTTCCCAGATTGGAAAAGAGAGAGCTCCATCAACGTTTCCTCAACCTAGAGCAAGGCACTAGGACTGTTGACGAATACGAAGTGAAATTTTCAATGCTTAGTCGTTTTGCTCCTCACCTGGTGGAAGATCCCGAAGATCGTGCATACCAGTTTCTCCAAGGTCTGGATCTCTACATCTAAGCTTCGATGTCTTCGATGAATCTGACCACTCACTAAGAAGTTTGGATGTTGCTAGGAAGCATGAGCTTATCCTGAAGCCTAAGAAGGCGCTTTAAGCTGGAGGTAGTAAGCTCCCTATGGAACCAACCTGGAATGAGCTCCGACCAACTCAGGCTGCCAACTTCAAGAGGCACGCAACCCTGGTCAACTCCCGATCTACAATGGTGTGTCACCACTGTAACCGATTGGGACATGTCAAGGAGGATTGTCGGGTGCTGTTGAACCAGTGTTTAGTGTGCGGAGCACCTGATCATATTGTAAGGAACTGCACTCGTTGTACTAAAGATCTAGCGACCCAGACTATGGCAGCGTCAGGATCAACCCAACAGGGACCACCTTTGGCTCATCAGCATCAGGTTCCCCAACAGGCCAAGCCCAAACACAGTCGGCACCAAACTTACTCTATGGTCACTGAGGAACTTAGGGACGATGAGCAAGTGGCGAATGATGACGTCTGAACCCTGCCCTACCATCACATTTAATAATTCATATCATAAATGCGCTTATCTTTGCTTTGTCACATCTTAGATGTATCTCTTGATTTTATTGTTGCTATTTCGTCTATCAGGCATTTCCTTGATCATTATCTAGCTTAAAGAAATTTCAAAATTTTTATAAGGTGGGTAGGACGTAACGGCGTGTTTTTATGTGTACGTATTTAGTACGTATATTATTAATAAATTAATTATTTGAGTAATTACTATATAATTTTATTTCTTATGACTTGAACTTGTGATCGGATTCCATATTCGCAATCCTCACGACTTCACGATCGTATTGGTGTCTTCTTATTAATTTTTGGTTAATGTTGATTGCATGGGAAAAATTGCAATAATTCGCTTACCTTAAATTGATTTCTTCTAAACCCAATATTAATTAGATTAATTATCCAAATCTAATCCTGATCTAAACATCTTAACTAATCATGTCTTAACCAAATCGGTCTTCTAATCAAAACATCTTAACCAAAATTACATATTATCTTAATATCTTAATTACATTGATCTCCTAATCAAATCTCATTTAAAAATCCTAACCAAGTCGATCCTCCTAATCTAATCTTTACTAAGTTGATTAGTTAAATCAGATCTAAATCATAAATATTTAAATATCTTAACTATACTAATTTTCAAATCAAATCCAATTCTTAGAGATCTAATTATCTTAATTAAATCCCACTAAATCTTAATTGATAATAATCCACCATAGTTAATTGCTAGATCCCATGTGGATCTGCAACCAACTCACACACAAGTTCCAACGTCACCCCATTAAATCTCAACAAAATCACAACAACACCCCTCCCCCCTCCTCCCCCCGCATTCAACGTCTCTCTCCCCCCTCATTTCACCTTTAAAACCCATGCAAATGGCATTCTCACTCGCGTTCACGTTCTTGCTTTAAGCACATGCGGACCTGCTCGCACCAGTACTTCTTCTTTGCTTTAAGCACATGCGGACATGCTCGCATTCTCGCTCCCAAGTACAATAGAAAGCGGGGCATGACACTTGGACTGGGAGAGAATCAACATCCTTTTACATCCATCTCTATAGATCTTCTCATCGAATGTGAATGATGATTCTTCCAAGTCTTTTATGTAGAATTTGTTCGACATCCATCCTTTTGATGGAGTTCAACATCTTTATGTTGTTTTCTATCAAAAGAATGTCATCCAAGTATAGTACGAGGATGACTTAAGAATTACCACTGGTCCTATGCAATCTACATGCTTTCTCTCTGCTTCATTGACCTCGAAACCTTTTGGCTGAGTCATGTAACATTTACATCATTCAACCAGATTTCACTGTCACACTAAGCAGTGATAACAAGTATCATCTGAATAAACTTGTGCATGGCTACTAATGAGAACATTTCACAACCAGCCTAGCCTTGTATGTTTCTATCATTCTATCTGCACCGATCTTTCACCTGGAAGATCCATTTGCAGCCAATGGGAACAGTTCCCTTAGGCACGTAAGGTCCATACATTATTAACGTGCATGGAATCCATCTCGAATTTTATTGCATCAAGCCACGTCTCAGAGTCTCTACTCTAAATGGCTTCCTGGAACACGGTCATTATCAACTATGCTGCTATCCTTGACCCCTCCGTCTACGAGAAAGATGTAGTACCTCTTAGGGGCTCGAGGAATCCTGTTAGACTTCCTAATGACTGGTTGGAAAAATATCATGTTTTGCCTCTCATACTGGTTTGACACTTTTTGGAATTTCAGCAGAAGGTCCAGGGCATGGCCCTAGATGGAGGCTGGTAACTCGACGTCACTCACCATGAATCGCACCATGTCAAACAATGTATGATTCCTTATGTAGGCAGGCATTACCTGAGAGAGAATCCCATTCTTCTTTAAATACACATGAAAATTATGGCTTAAGTATTCTCTTTCTTGATCAAATCAAAGAATTTTAATACTTAGTTTGTGACGACACTCTTTAAATCGCTCAAAAGTATCGAATTTGTGCTTCAACAAGAACACATGTCCATACTTAGAGTGATCCTTTAATGCACATAACAAAATAACCCTCTCTGGCTAACGTAGACATGGATCCACATATATCCGAATGTACGAGATCCCAGAGTTCACTAACTCTCTCCATTTATCCTGCAAAAGGAGCTTTGGCCATTTTATCTTAGAGGCAAGCTTCGCAAGTGTCACATGATTCATAATTCGAGGGGTCTAAAGACACCTATTTATGTAACTTGCTAAGTCTCTTCTCTTCAATATGACCAATTCTACTTTGTCAAAATGGGTTTCATTTGTTTCCTTGTGTTTTCATGTATTAACACTTAATACATCATTGTCATACAAAGTATATACACCATAATCCCAAATTCAAGCAATTTTACCATCAAAGAAATAAGTTCATAATTTTTCATTGATTATAAATATATTTCCGTCTCTAGCCAAAACAAAGAAAAAGATTACATTGCATATAAATTATTGGGACAAAATATTGCTTCAGAAGCAAGAAAATGATGCTTGCCAAGGTGTGCTGGACGTCTCATGCGGCCCCAGCAACAACGCTTGCTCTGTTGCTGACCTTGAGAATGACCTCTTTCTTTTCCGGCCTTCTATTCTTTCTCAGCTCCTGTAACCAATTACAGATGTGAGAAACCACATTGGTATCAAATACCATGCAATTAGAAGTTACGTAAAAGACTATCCTTTGCATAACAATTATACCTGAAGTTGAGGCATCAATATGCCCCTTCTTCTTTTGTTTTAGAAACATCTCGCAATTCCTCCTCCAATGCCCTTTCTTATGGTAGAAATAACACTCTGCCTCAGTCACTGATTAACACATAATATTGCATATTATTCCCTTTAGTACATATAATTTCCCACATGTTTCTATGCTAATTGAGCTCTAAACAACACATATTATGAACATCAACTGTATTCTGGAGTTCACCATTAAATATGGAAACTGTATGAAATTAATAAAGTTTTATATCATGCTCAAAATCCCAAGGCTTGAATATACTTCACACACACACACACACACACACACACACACACACACACACACACACACACACACACACACACACACACACACACAAAATATTTAATGTAGAAATGGTGGCACCTGATTTAATAGATCAGGTGCCAAGACACAAAAAGATGGAAAGTACAAGCCATACATGGACTTGTACTCGTTGTGGGGCCCACCTTTTTGTGTCTTAGCACCTGATCTATTAGATCAGGTGCCACCTTATCTACATGAATCACACACACACACACACACACACACACACACACATATAATGGGTATCATATCACAATGAAGACATCTACTCATATACCAAGACACAAAAAGTGGGGTGCTATAAGTACAAGCATATATAGGCTTGTACCACCCCACTTTTTGTGTCTTGCATATGAGGAGATGCCTCCCATGTTATGATACTTATTATTCTCGTGTGTGTGTGTGTGTGTGTGTGTGTGTGTGTGAATCTACAAATGCAAACATTTTGCACTGTGCAAAACGATTTTTATTTTTTTTTTGAAATTTTTGCCAAAAAAAATTTTCCACCTTCATTTCATGTTGTTATACACACCTCTAAAAATAATGGTTGAAAAATAATGTGATTTGACCTTCGATCAAGGCATTACAAAAAGTTCTATTGTTCTGAAACCGTTAAATTTATAACAGTTTGATCAGTTCTCAAATCCCCGTAGGGTCCCATTATTTTCATTGGCATATATAATTATTGGGTTAAACATAAAAATTTTCCAAGCTATTCATGGTCGTGTGGAGTGTAACAGCCATAACTCACAAAATTAGCAACTCACATGGTCGTGGGCACCATCACATACATCCGCAAGGAGAAGAAACCAGGCCATCATAGCAGATCACACAATCAATCACACGATCGTGTGTAATTGAGGCTCCAGCCATGAAGAGATCCCAGATCTTACATGGGCGTGTCAACCAGCGACATGAACGTGCCAAGCCATGGACACAAAAACAGTAACTCTGGACTTTTTGAATCTACAGTTCAACGGTCGTGTTAATTTGACACAAACATGTCAACTTGAGCTGAAGGCTAGCTGGAGACTAGCAAGCAGACGGAGCACACGACTGTGTCAACTCGACACGATCATGTCAAACGGATGCTGCCGACTTCCTGGAGCAGATTCTACCCGATTTGCTGAGGGTTTTGCCCTAAACCCAATTCGAAATTTTTGTAAATCTAACCATTGATCCAAGATCTAAGGGAGGAGTGTTGAATGGAGATGAGGATTATATAAACACTTCCTCATTTAGATCTAGGCTAAGCTTTTCTTTATTTTAATATCTAGTTTGGGTGTTTTCTCTTGCTTGAGTAGGAAGAAAGAGTTGAAATCAAATCTGAGGCTTGTAATCAAGGAATTAGGTAACACAATCCTAAACTCTTCCTTTATTATTGTTATTCTAGTTGATTTTAAAGAATGAGATGGTGTTTTCTTTCATAAATTTGGTTGTTTATTTATTCATGCTTGGCTAGACATGTGAAGTGTGTGATTTGGTGAAATTGGGGCTATCTCTAGTTGAGATTTGTGATTTATGAGTGCATCTATTGTGATTGTAGAGTTGGATGATTATTTTCTATTATACATCTTTCTTTTGTTAATCCACAAGGCTAATGATATGGGGATGGATCACCTCATAAGGGTTGATCATCATTATTAGCATGAAAACCCTCATCGTAGCTATAATTTCATTAGAAGATTGTGCCTGATCCTAAATAAATCATCTACTAATGTTATCCAAGAGATTCATCATTGAGTTATAGCAATGGAAATCAAATTAAGCTAGGTATTCAACCCCAATGGATCCACATCATACACATGCCTCTAATCTTTATTTTCCTCCGTTCTAATTCCGAGCAATTAGTTTTAGGTTAATCACTTTAGCTTAACTCACAATTCCAAACAATTCAACCATTTCTAGGAAGTGGAAATATTCTCATTAACCATTCGCTTTTTACTGATTTCTAGTTGTGATTTGTGCCACAGTCTCCTCATAGAATATGACTTCGGAATCACCAGATTTACTTCTTTCTAGACTTCCCATGCTTGGGAGTGTAACATTTTGAGGCAAGCACCAACCCACCATGCCAGCTTTCCCTTACTCTTCTCGATTGCCTTCGTTGGTTGAAGGGCCTTCTTCTTTCTTTTGCCATTGGGCATAGAGGAAGAAGAAGAGCCGACAACCAGCATAGGAGTCTTATCCTTCAAGCCATCCTCAAACTACAGAAGCATGTTAAGGAGTTCATGAAGTTCAACATCGATCTTGTTCATAATAAAATTACTTATGACCAAAACTTTGACGGTAAGAGAATTCAGGACCAATTCCGTAGACAGCTCATGATCCATCATGGAACCAAGCTCTGTAAGATCCTTTATGTACGCAATCATATTGTACACATGGTCTTGCACCGTGCCGCCACTCATCTTCATGTTAAACAATTTACACTAAGCCTCAAACCTTGCTTCCCGAGATGATTTCTTATACAACTGTTTTGTATTGAGGAAAATGCTACGAACATCCATATGTTCGTGTCGCCTTTGGAGCTCATTGTCCATAGAGGCTAAAGTTAGGTAGCGAGTGATGAGTGGATATTCTACATATTTTTAGTGAGGTTTACTCAAGCGTTATATTATATAAATACCCATATTCTATGCCACTTCATCATATTTTCATTCAGTTTTATTCTTTGGGTGTTTGTGTGCGTTTCAGGTTGGATTCCAGCTAAAAAAGAGCTTAATGGGGTCAATGGATGTAACGGCCGCTTTTCGGCCGTTCGTATTTTCTACGTGCACGTACTTTTTCGTGCACATATTTTATTTGACTCTTTCTTGGTTCGGTATATACGATGTCATATGCCGTTATGACCGTATGGAAGTGTAGAATTTTATAGTAATTTTTTTGGAATGTCATTTCACGGCTCGTCTTCTCGCAAAACAGCTTTGAATGGAAGGGTGTTTTGGTCTTTTGGCACCAATACTCAGTTCCCGATTTTACGATAATTTTTGGTAGGCGTAACATGAGATTGGACCCTGTAGCCCCGTATATCTCGTCACCACGATCGTCTTGGTATTTTCGGATTATTTTTCTGATGCCCGTAATGAAAGATATCGCCTAATCAATTTCAACCGTTGATTAGCCCTTAATCCATTTGAATTTCAAACCTAAACCAAATCTAATCATATCCCTAATTACACTCCCACGTATCATGGCAATAAGTTGCAGCCACTATTCACACCTTCCCTTTCCCCTATCTCCACTCTCCCTATCTGTATCTCTCTCTCCCAATTAGCCAAAAACCCAAAGATAAATATCAAAACCCTTCATCTTCTTAAAGGAAAAACAACCTAGCCGCAAGAATACCTCACGCAACCCATCTCCTTGTGATTTTTGGCTTCTCCTCTGGCCAACCAGCTCCATCTCCGACCTCCCCTGGCCGTCGGCCACCTCTTCCCTCCGGCCTCCTTTCTCTCTCCTCTGTTTTCTCTCTCTAAAGAGCCCCCAAACACAAAGAAGCACAGATCTGGCCGCCGGCACTCCAACTCACGGCCGGCCGCCGACCGTCATCGCTGTCGGCAACCACCACAGCCACTTTGTTCCCCTTCGACCCCTCTCCGCTCTGCAACTTCCCTCACGCTTATAGCCCACCTGTAGCTCCGCGAATCCTCGTCGGAACACGCCGTATCGGCTGTTTTTGACAGATCTGGAAGCTGAACTTTGCCGCCGGCTCACGACCACCTCCGACCACCCCCCCCCCCGTGACAAATCCACCGCCGTTGTCTTCGTCTTGAAGTCTTTTCGCTTTTGCAACTTCCTGTTGTCGCTTTTCATCGCTGTATTTCCGCTGAGACGCGCGACAACGAACGTTGCACGAATCTGTCCTCTCTGGCTTCTCACGGCCACCCACCGCCATACGCTCACGCCGTCGGCCACCCATCGGGCCGAGCATCTTCCACTGGTCCTACTTCATCTACTGACAGCCCCCTTGGACTCTCAAAGTTCACATGCATTGCCACACACACGTGTTTTTAGCCGACGTCGCCATTATCATGAAGATCCGTTGCGCTACTCGCAACGGGAGGAGGATCGTTGTTAGCTCACTGATTTCATGCCACCATCCTACTGTCCAGAGGTACCTTGCTATGCTACCCGTGGCCGAGGAGTTCCAGACGACGCCGACACTTCGCCGTTCAAACCCGACTTCCGCTTGTTGGACGACGTCACGAGGTTGGTTTCCCTAACGAGTAGTAAAACCCACACCGTAATTCATCAAAACCTAATCTAAAATTTGTCAACGTTAATTAAAGTTATATTCTGCGTCTTTAAAACGTTGCCCACCGTAGGAAAGATCGACGAACGAACTATTTTTCACTGCCCATAGGGTAAACGTCGATCTAGACTGAACAAAACATCAAAACGTGACTTTTTGACTGATAGGTTAGTCCCGTCAAATTTAGAAACAAACCATAATAGGTTTGACCAAAAAGCACGATCTGACATCGCCGTGATACTGTTTCAGCCGGACCATTGCCGACGCGACGTTTCGACGGGACGCTCCGGACGGACGACGCACTCGCCACCGCAGGCAAGTGTACACACTTGTACTTTCGGCCGTGTTTAGGCCTTAGGCTCTTAGAATTGTTAGAATGTAAACAAAGAGAACCGTATGTGAAATGATAGCGTCTGGGACACCCCTTGACAGCTTAGACTTGACGACGAAGTCTAAGCGCAACTACAACGTTTGACACTTAGGGTTTTCTTGTGTGTGCGTGCGTGTGGACCCCCTAGAAGAACCATCCCTATCTTGTCTTGTCTTGTCTTGTTATGCACAGCCTACGGGCAATAGGGCACTCATCGAGTGATCCCTTGTATAGCTACACAGCTTGCGAGCAATAGGGCACTCATCGAGTGATCCCTTGTACGGATTCATAGCTTGCGGGCAATATGGCACTCATTGAGTGATCCCTTGTACGGATACATAATCCTGCAGATGAATAGGACACTCTCCAAGCTAGAAGAGTGAACCCTTGTCACGATAAATAAGCCTGCGGGCGAATAGGGCACTCACTTGACAGAGTGAGTGATCCCTTGTCTTGTCTTGTCTTGTGCACTTGGGTTGGGGTAGGGTTGAGCGTGCGACGGGGAGAGGGTTTGATCCCCCTCGAACCGTAAGGCGTGAACCCTTCGAGTCACACGTGTCTTGTCGTATTTTGTCTTGTTTTGTCACGTCTTGTCCCGTCTTGTCTTGACCCATTTAGGTTAGTCCCGTAGTCGGTAGCACACGCTTCGGCCACAGTGTATCGTGTTTACTTTTCATGCTCTGTTACTTTCTTTAAAATGCCATGTTATAACCCCAGCATGATAATCAACCAGTAAATCGTTGTTTTAAATTAAAATATACTTGCAGTAGAGTCTAACATTTCTGTGTAGACTTTACCTGATGTACAGTTCCTTTTCTCTTGGGTGTTGTGCGTCTGGTGTCGAGTCGGAGTTCGTGGACGAGGCAGACTTGCCAAAGTACGTGGAGCCCGAGGACGTCGACCAAGAGTACGTGCCCGAGGAGGACCAGAGCTAGAGGTCTTCACGTTGCTGTTCCAGAGTTCTTACTGCTTTTTAGTTGGGTGCGTAGCACCGTTTACCCTTTCGGTCTAGGTTGAGTGCTTGCACCAATAGTTTACTTTCAGTTGTTGTAGCCATGTCAGGCTTTTTGTTTTAGACTCTCAGTACTTTCTGGATGTTGGTTTGGCATAAAATGAATGTTTCCTTTTCGGTACTTTTGTTGTTTCGTACTTTTCTGCAGGGACCTGTTCCTTCGTCTTGGAGTACCACACAGACGCTTATTGGGTCCGAGCTTCACAGCTCCGGCCTAAGCGGGCCTTAGTCACGTTTCGCCTCCTTAGTTTTGGGAAGCGGGGCGTGACAGGTTTTAGTGGTGGCACATGCATGTCCCGCAAAAGTTCGGAATAATAAGAGTATCGTATTCATTTAATATCCATGTACAAGTCTAAATTAGGTTTTCCAGTCTTACATGGTAGGAAGACTTAGGTAGACATCCAGTTTGATAGTTAGACACCTTGGTTAAGATTTGGTCATACCCGTCTTAGGATACCTTAGTAGCCCTCACTTGACTCTAACCGTGTTAGACTTCTAGAGCCCTTCTTTTAGTCGTTTGCTCGGGTCCATTGACTTCGGGCCAGCAGAACGTAATCTTGACTCGCTTAGGACTCTACCCTGAGATCCTTAATACTTTCTGGTTCATTTGGAAGTCTTAGTGTTGAGTTTCTCCTGATTTTTAGACGGCCCGATAATTAGGAATCTCGGATTTATAGCATCTTCCTGATCATTACACTTTTGTGTTATCAGCCGTAGAGTTCCATCGTAGCTTTCATGAACCATCTCCTAGGCGTAGTCATCATGCGATCATTTTCCTTTCTCCCGATTCACGTGATCGCTTCCTGACGATTATCGTTGATCCTTCGAATCTTTCCCATTGCAAATCCTGCTTCCTTTAAAAGTATTCTCGAAATTCATTATTAAATTCTTCGCTCAGTTTAACTTCTTTGAAAACTCTTATTAAATATTTAAAATTTCTTACTTTCGGTTGAGTTAAAATCCTTTCGCAAATTTTGAAACCTTCTTGGTCGTAAATTTTAAGTTACGGTCTCGTACTTATTTTCGAATCGGTATCCTTCGTATTTTAGTTTTAAAACTTTGTTACCATTTTGGAAATTCAATATATCATTTTTTCTAAATTACGAAATTTATTTTTGACTCCTTACCGTACGTACTTTTAGAATATTTTCTAAACTAAAGAAAACTTTAATCTTTATATATATATATATATATATATATATATCAGTTCTATGTTCAACGTGCTCATATTTCAAAAAAATCTTTGTATAAACTTATTTTTTTTCGCTAAATAAATTACTACCTCACCCTATCTAACTCTTTTTCCGAGTTGAAATTTTCTACCATCTGCTCACTTTTTCTGCATAGTTTTTTATAGGTATAAAAATATATGATACCGTATTTTACACGTGATCCTTTTTTTTATCTATTTCAATATTTTGAGCAATATCTTAGTTCCATCCGACCAGTTATCTCCTTATCCTCGCCTTATCCAAACTCATTCTTTCCGATCTTGTTTCGTTTCGCTTTTGGTTTCGGTTCCTTTCTTTCATGTAGACAATAGTGCTTGTAGTTGCCTGTGTCAACTCTAGGTTAGTAGTGGGCCCTTGGTTTTGTAATGTCGTCGTGGTGTATGTTTGTAGGTAGATCATGTGAACCGGTACGAGTGTGCTACCTTTAGGATATTAGTGATTGTCTCTTGTGTCGTGTATGTATACACAGTGTGGACCGTGATATACGTATGGAGTAGTCTGAATGATGGTATTCATATAGGTATAGATAGCGTCATAGCAGGCAACTCCTTAGACTTAGCCTTTCGTATTATTGAATTGCTTATCTTGGCTACATGTGATTGTATCAAAATTTTTGTTTTCTTTTAAACCAAATCTTTAAAGTTTTTGAAACTAGCTCACAAGATCACAAATCACTCATCCACTACCACAACTCCACACGTTTTCCCACATGTTATTTTTTTTACATATGTCTTTGGCCTTAAAATTTCTGTCCTCTTCTTCCCTCTTTGAAGTGTTATTTTTATTGTTGTTATATAATTAGAACTAGCTATTATTGTTATATGGTTATGTTTGCGGGTAGGCTTAGAGTGAGATGGGATATGTCGTAGCGGTGATTGGTTGAAGATATTAGATTAGAATTTCTTTCGGATGAAAAGAACGAGGTGTCCAAGACTTATTTATGATACCAAAGTGTGACAGGTTCAAGGGAGAATTCTGGTCGGATGAAATTATATACGGGGAGATGAGAACTTATCAGACTTGAAACTTGGACGAGTGGTAGGTAGGAGTAGCTATGGAGTATAGTATGATTTAGAGTGGTCATGAGAATGAGTAGAGCATTTAAAGCATCAAGACTTGATTATTAAGTTGGGGGTGAGAAGACATTGTAGATAGCGAGACATGTTAAGATGAATGGGATGTTATGAATATGGATTTAATATGATTAGGAGATTAGATGATAGGGGTAAGGATGGATGTGGCTTGATGGTTCAGTGATTGTGGAGGATTAATTTATGAGTTAATATGATGGGGAATATAAATTGGGGGCGAGATGATTGATGAATGGTATATGATAATGTGGATTTATAGTTAAGTGCTAGGGTGTGATTCTAGTTGTAGCATTAGCCAGTGGAGAGAAGAGTTATTATGGATTATTGAGGATCGTTGTTTGAAGTTATAGGATTAGCGATCGTTAGGTATAGATACGGGAGTTGTAGGAATAAGTGCTTATAGATATTAATATTATTAGTATAAGTGATTCCGAGGACGGAATCATTTCTAAGGTGGGTAGAATGTAACAGCCGCTTTCCGGCCGTTCGTATTTTCTACGTGGACGTACTTTTTCGTGCACGTATTTTATTTGGCTCTTTCTTGGTATCGGTATATACGATGTGAATGCCGTTGTGACCATATGGAAGTGTAGAATTTTATAGTAATTTTTTGGAAACGTCATTTCACGGCTCGTCTTCTCGCAAAACAGCTTTGAATGGAAGGGTGTTTTGGTCTTTTGGCACCAATACTCAGTTCCCGATTTTACGATAATTTTTGGTAGGCGTAACATGAGATTGGACCCCGTAGCCCCGTACTTCTCGTCACCACGATCGTCTTGGTATTTTCAGACTATTTTTCTGATGCCCGTACTGAAAGATATCGCCTAATCAATTTCAACCGTTGATTAGCCCTTAATCCATTTGAATTTCAAACCTAAACCAAATCTAATCATATCCCTAATTACACTCCCACGTATCATGGCAATAAGTTGCAGCCACTATTCACACCTTCCCTTTCCCCTATCTCCACTCTCCCTATCTCTATCTATCTCTCCCAATTAGCCAAAACCCCAAAGATAAATATCAAAACCCTTCATCTTCTTAAAGGAAAAACAACCTAGCCGCAAGAATACCTCACGCAACCCATCTCCTTGCGATTTTTGGCTTCTCCTCTGGCCACCCAGCGCCATCTCCGACCTCCCCTGGCCGTCGGCCACCTCTCCCCTCCGGCCCCCTTTCTTTCTCCTCCGTTTTCTCTCTCTAAAGATCCCCCAAACACAAAGAAGCACAGATCTGGCCGCCGGCACTCCAACTCACGGACAGCCGTCGCCGCTGTCGGCAACCACCGCTGCCACTTTGTTCCCCTTTGACCCATCTCCGCTCTGCAACTTCCCTCATGCTCATAGTCCACCTGTAGCTCCGTGAATCCTCGTCGGAACACGCTGTATCAGCTGTTTTTGACAGATCTGGAAGCTAAACTTTGCCGCCGGCTCACGACTACCTCCGACCACCCCCGGTGACAACTCCACCGTTGTTGTCTTCTTCTTGAAGTTCTTTCGCTTCTGCAACTTCCCTTTGTTCCTTTTCATCGCTGGATTTCCGCTGAGACGCGCAACAACGAACATTGCGCGAATCTGTCCTCTCTGGCTTCTCACGGCCACCCACCACAGTACGCTCACGTCGTCGGCCACCCACCAGGCCGAGCATCTTTCAATGGTCCTACTTCATCTACAGACAGCCCCCTTGGACTCTCGGAGTTCACGTGCGTTGCCACACGCACGTGTTTTTAGCCGACGTCATCGTTATCGTGAAGATCTGTTGCGCTACTCGCAATGCGAGGAGGATCGCTGTTAACTCGCCGATTTTGCACCACCACCCCACTGTCCAGAGGTATCTCGATATGCTACCCGCGGCCGAGGAGTTCCAGACGATGCCGACGCTTCACCGTTCAGACCCGACTTTCGCTTGTTGGACGACGTCACGAGGTTGGTTTCCCTAACGAGTAGTAAAACCCACACCGTAATTCATCAAAACCTAATCTAAAATTTGTCAACGTGAATTAAATTTATATTCTGCGCCTTTAAAACGTTGCCCACCGTAGGAAATATCGACGAATGGACTATTTTTCTGTGCACATAGGGTAGACGTCGATCTAGACTGAAAAAAACATCAAAACGTGAATTTTAGACTGATAGGTTAGTCCTGCCAAATTTAGAAACAAACCATAATAGGTTTGACCAAAAACCACGATCTGACATCGCCATGATACTGTTTCAGACGGACCATCGCCGACGTGACGTTTCGACGGGACGCTCCGGACGGACGACGCACTCGCCACCGCAGGCAAGTGTACCCACTTATACTTTCGGCCGTGTTTAGGCCTTAGGCCCTTAGAAATATTAGAATGTAAACAAAGAGAACCGGACATGAAATGATAGCATCCGGGACACCCCTTGACAGCTTAGACTTGACGACGAAGTCTAAGCGCAACAACAACATTTGACACATTATGGTTTTCTTGTGTGTGCGTGCGTGTGGACCCCCTAGAAGAACCATTCCTTTCTTGTCTTGTCTTGTCTTATTATGCACAGCCTGTGGGCAATAGGGCACTCATCGAGTGATCCCTTGTACGACTACACAGGTTGCGGGCAATAGGGCACTCATCGAGTGATCCCTTGTACGGATACACAGCTTGTGGGCAATAGGGCACTCATCGAGTGATCCCTTGTACGGATACATAAGCCTGCAGGCGAATAGGGTACTCTCCAAGCTAGGAGAGTGAACCCTTGTCATGATAAATAAGCCTGCGGGCAAATAGGGCACTCACTTGACGGAGTGAGTGATCCCTTGTCTTGTCTTGCCTTGTGCATTTGGGTTGGGGTAGGGTTGAGCGTGCGCACGGGGAAAGGGTCTGATCCCTCTCGAACCGTAAGGCGTGAACCCTTCGAGTCACACGTGTCTTGTCTTGTTTTGTCTTGTTTTGTCACGTCTTGTCCCGTCTTGTCTTGACCCGTTTAGGTTAGTCCCGTAGTCGGTAGCACACGCTACGGCTACAGTGTGTCGTGTTTACTTTTCCTGCTCTGTTACTTTCTTTAAAATGCCATGTTATAACCCCAGCATGATAATCAACCAGTAAATCATTGTTTTAAATTAAAATACACTTGTAGTAGAGTCTAACATTTCTGTGTAGACTTTACCTGACGTACAGTTCCTTTTCTCTTGGGTGATGTACGTCAGGTGTCGAGCCAGAGTTCGTGGACGAGGCAGACTTGCCAAAGTACGTGGAGTCCGAGGACGTCGACCCAGAGTATGTGCCCGATAAGGACTAGAGCTAGAGGTCTTCATGTTGCTGTTACAGAGTTCTTACTGCTTTTTAGTTGGGTGCGTAGCACCGTCTACCCTTTCTGTCTAGGTTGAGTGCTTGCACCAGCAGTTTACTTTCAGTTGTTGTAGCCGTGTCAGGCTTTTTGTTTTAGACTCTTAGTACTTTCTGGATGTTGGTTTGGAATAAAATAAATGTTTCCTTTTCTGTACTTTTGTTGTTCCGTACTTTTCTGCAGAGACCTGTTCCTTCGTCTTGGAGTACCACACAGACGCTTATTGGGTCCGAGCTTCACAGCTCCGGCCTAAGCGGGCCTTAGTCACGCTTTGCCTCCGTAGTTTTGGGAAGCGGGGCGTGACAATGGACGAGAAGGAGAAGAGAGGCGAAGCGACAAAGTTGAAATCACGAAGATTCGGGGAATTTCGGCCCCCATATGACCGTGTATGTCACCCCACACGGTTGTGTGGGATTACATAGCAAGAGCAACCAAAGGGGTTCCCCCACACGACCACGTGTGCAGCTGAGAAAGAAGCCCTAAAGAACATAGCGATGCGGTCCCGTGGCTAACCATATGACTGCATTAGAAAAAGGCAGAAAGGAGGTTGAAGTGCGTAAGTTGGTCGAATCGATGTGAATGCATCGTTTTCTCGATGCGGCCGTGTGAACTATAGCCACTGGAGAGATGAAGCCAGAACGACAAGGCCATGTGGCCATCCATATGACCGTGTTGCCCCAAGGAAGAAGTGAAGAGTATCTTACGCACATCAGTGACGTGATCATGTGGCCATCCATACGACTACATCGATTCGAGTTTTTTGAATATTTGAAGGCCCCGTTCTCGAGCCACTTAGATTCGACCGCGTGGACTTGCCATGCGGTCATGTCAAATCGGGTTTCCTTGCAGACCATCTAGGGTTTTGGCTTCTATTTAAACGTTGGAGCACCGTCAAAGACAAGGAGGTGACTTGGGGATGTGTTTTACCCCAGGTTTACCCCTTTTTTGTTTTCTAGGAGTATGATTTAGTTTAGATTAGTTTTACATGCTTTTCCTCGTGGATGTAGCATGAAATTGATGACTCCTTGTATGCAACTATTGAGTTAAGTGTTTCTTTGCTGTTTAGTTTTATATATGTTTTGCAGTTTATTATTATTTTCCTATTGTTCTTATTATTCTCCGTGATTCTATTGATGTTTAGCGATCAGAATTCGATTTCACGTAGCTAACAATAACTTAGGATTGAATTAGTACTCGATCACCCCCAAGTGTTGGATCATGATCTAAGCCTAGAGGGGGATGAATATGCTTATAAAAACTTTTTACGAATACAAAAATAGTAGCCTACTCAATCACACAGTCACAAAGCAAATATGGTGTAAAGAAAATAAAGCGGTACCAAACACAGAGTGCACATAGTATTACCCTGGTTCAATTGCTCCCCGACCTACTCCAACCCCAAAGTAATCACTAGAATAATAATGTCAAGATACAAACACCCGAAACTTCGTGCTCTAACACTCAGCTCACCAATTTTATATCTCATTTCCTAAAGTATCGAACACTACTATCCTAGCAAAAAATTTACTCTTGACTAGCCCAACCAATCAAGAGTCCCCAAAGAACCCAAAAACGAAACTACAACCTAATACAAGATCTACCAATACAATCACAAATATAAATAAGATGAAGAGTTTAGAGTGCTCAGTTTGTGATGTTTGGATAGTCTCTGTCAATCAGCATGTCGTCAGCTTTGTGTTGGCGCAAACGGTGTGTCAATCCGATGTCTAGATCAAAATATATAGCCATCCAAAGTTTGTTGCACAAATCTGCGAGAATATGGTCTGTGCGTAAATCAATACTCTATTCTACAGAATTGACAGCAGTCTATGCACAAAGTAATCAGATACACCGTCTTCCAAAAAATGCAGTAAATCGCTCTGTGCTCAAAAAAATCAAATAAATACTCGTTGAAATCATGAGCTCGTCCTATTCGACTAAAAAAAATAAGAAAGAGCGGATTTATTGAGGAGATTTGGCCATGACTTGCAGATCTCGAAGGTTGACGTTTGGAACTTGATCTCTTGGACTTTGCTTCTTCAACGATGGTGGATTTGGTGGCTTGCTCCTCTAGCTTGAAGATGGCTTATGCTTGGAGATGTAGCTTGATGATGGATGGTTCATTATGCTTGCGGCAAGGCTTGAAGATGATAGAGAACTTTGGCCTAGGAGATGATGAAGACTATGAAGCTTTTCAGAATACAACTCACGCTAAAATAAATACCATTGATATGATAGAGAGATTAAAATCAAAATAATATCACCATATTATAGAGCGCTAAGTTGTGATCATCCTGGCGCAAACGGTTCGTCGATCCGAGCTCCGTGAAGAGAGTTATGCACTTTTCAGCGTCCTCCGTCGAGCTCCTCCTTCCAGTGAATTTGAGGATCTCTTTGAAGCTTGGAGGAGAGAAATTTGGCTAAGGAGGTGGAGGATTGATCTTTGAAGATTTTTGGCTGCAATGAGATATTTCTCCAAGGGAGGGGCTTCTCCTTTTATAGAGGATATGAAGTTCTCTTCAATTAGAACACTTGATTTTTAATTCTTCAATCAATTCTTCAAGCAATTCTTCTTTTAAATTGATTTGAATCTCAAAATTGATTTGTTCTGATCCTTTCTCCTTGGTCCAATGAACTTGGTCATTCTCCTATGAAAAGTAGAATTCTTTTTGTATCCAAATTAAATCTAATTTGAATCGAAATTAAACAAAATTTGACCAAGCCAAATTCTTTTAAGCCAAATTGATTTGAACTTGATTTGATTGTGTATTTGAATTTAGCTCCTTATCCTTCCATGTCATGTTGACCAAGTCCAATTCTCTTAATCACGAGATTTCCATCTCCTCATCTCTTGCTCGTATTTACATTACTGTCATTGTGTTTAAATTGCAAGATTTTCATTAATCAATATCCAGAAGTTTGTGACTATGTTTGCCATGTTTATTTGGACCTGAAAAACACTTAACAAACACATCAAAAAATATTCATGAAGGTTTGTTATCATCAAACAAGAAATCATGAATCGTTGTATCCAACACCGTTGTATCCAACAATCTCCCCCTTTTGATGATGAAAAACTGCAATTAATATTTGATCAATATGCTCAATATGATGTCATCGTGATATGTATTTGTGAAGTGTGGTGATGCATGTTAACACGATATAAATCATATGCAAGTGTTGCTCCCCATATTGACTTGCTCCCCCTATCAAGTTGATCCCCCTATCAATATGCTTACCATGATCAAATCTATTACATTTTCTCCCCCTTTTGTTATCATCAAAAGAACACTTATGAAGTCCATGTCATATGCAATGTAAAGAATAACATATTATTAATCAAAACTTATGATTGCATTAAGACATTTAGAAATAACCACTTGATATTCAATTAATCTCATAACAATGATTAATCCACCTTCGTGTTCGTGTGATGATTAAAAGTTATAACATATATGGAGAAGTTTCATGAAAATCAACCAAAACAAACCAACTTTCAATATTACATACACTCTTTTAGGATTGAGTTTTCCCACCTCATGAAGCATGCGTTTAAGTTACCAACACTCATACATAGCCTATATGGACTCTTAGACGAGGGGTGGCATTGCTTGACGGATATATCACCAACGCTAAAGATTAATCTTAAAGCATAAGTTGGATATCTGTGGGTTGTATCATAGCCATGGACCGTATCCATTTTTCATACAAAGCTCTTTTTCTTTTCTTTTCTATTTCATTAATATGCATTCTCTTTTTCTTTTTTCAATACCATATTTTTCATGAGGTCTAATTTTTATCCAAGGTAAGACATGTCAGATCCTGTAGAGTAAAATGATTTTCAAAATTCTAATTCATCCACCTACTAACACTTTCCCAAATTTCATGAAAACAATGTCATATGTGCAATAACAATTAATCTCGTGAAAGTGTAGGGTGAAGGTGCAGAAATCAAGTTATTCAATTTATTGAACATGTCATGATCATTTTGAAAGTCTAATATGCAATAATAGTCATGACAATAATGCAAGATTTCAACATGGATATGAATATAATTCAAAAGTGCATTTTTGATAATCGAAAGAGAGATATACATTAAGCTCAATCTTTATACATTTTGCACTGTCTCATTAATTTCAATTTTTCAATTTTTTATGTTTTTCAAAGTTTTCTATCACAAAAAAATCAAAAACACAAAAAATAAACACTCCAAAAAATCACACACCAAAAATAAAAAAAATGAAAAACACACCAAAAATCCTATGAAGGAATACAGTAAGCTCAAACAAGAAATTGTATCTTCGCATTGTCGTTTGGTCAAGGAACTTCAATGAAATGCGACGTCAAATCCATAGTTCCTTGCCCCTTCCCTCTTACCTTCACGGAAGATATTATGCGTGGCCTTGGAATCCAAAAATGTCTTAGTCATGTTAGTCATCAAACTTTTAGGAACACATATTTGTTTAAACTTTATGTTTTTGTTCCTCTATACGCAATGATAAGAAGTATGACCAACACAACCACATGTAAAGCACTTTGTATAAATGATTCTAACTTTTGTAGCCTTAATGTGAACTTTCTTATTCTTATGCTTTTAGTGTGATTCAGTCCATATCCAAGTCCTCACCTATTATTGATATAGTTGATTTCCAAGAATAATATCCAAGGATTGTTTTCTAACACCGAATTTTTTTTGGTCAATTCTAGGTCTGTGACTTTGTATTTCAAATAAAGATTTTCGTTCACAAGTAAGGTGCATTTACTAATAAAAGCCTTTTTATTCGCATCTTCATTCTTTTTCAAATTTTCTGCTTTCTTCTCTGTCTCCAAAGATTTTTCTTTAAGATTTTTATTTTCAGTTTCCGTCTTGGTTAAATTTTCTTTTAGCTCCTTTCTTTCATTTTCCAACATAATTATCTTTTCATTAAGCCCTTTCTTTTCAGATTCTTCCTTAATCAATTTTTTATTGAGCTCTTTACTCTCATTTTCTATCATGGTCATTTTTTCTTGGCATGCTTTATTTTCTGTCTCTAGCTTAGGGCATGTGTCACACTTTAAGGTTGCTTGCACAACATGTGTTTCTTTTCTAATCTTTGCAAGTATGGCCTTAAGTGTTTTCATTTCAGTTTTTAGTTTTTCATTGTTAAAAGATATGTGATAGTTTTCCTGTTACAACGTAAAATTTGTTTCCCTAAGAGCCTCAACGTTCGATTCTAAACTATCAATTTTAGCATGCATATTCTCACAAATATTCATAAGATCAGTGTTAGTATAAGGGTGTACTTCATCAAGATTTCCAATTAAACATAGAGAAGTCTGAGCAGTTTCATGTTGTGGTTCGTCCTTGCTATCTTCATCCCATGTTTTCACAAGTGATTTTCCTTTCTTATTCACATAGTTGCTTTTCATCACAGGGCAATCTTTCATGAAATGGCCTTGTTTCCTGCAATAAAAACATTGCAATGAACTAGCAGTATTCTGCTCGGAAGAATTATTTGCAAGATTAAATTTATTGAAACGATTGAACCTTTTTGTCATTTCAGCTCTTCCTTGTGGAGTCTTGATGTATCTCCTAAATCCTCTCACCATCAACGCTTGCTCCTCATCAAGCTCTTCATCGCCTTCTTCATTGGCTTTAAATGCTAAAGTCTTCGAGCTCTTAGTCTCAAATTTCTCTTCCTTTTCTACAGATTCCATCGTCTTCAATTCAAGCTCGTGCGACATCAAATTTCCAATTAGTTCATCCAAGCTCAATTGATATATCCTTGGCCTCTTGGATAGCAGTAACTTTAGGACAAAAAGTACTAGGCATCACTCTCAGAATTTTACTAACTTGCTCCAAGTTTGAGTATGGCTTTCCAAGGGCCTTTAAATTGTACACGATGTTTGTGAATCTGGCATACATCTCCTTGATAGTTTATAATGATCTCATGCGGAAACTTTCATACTCTATGCATAGAATGGCCAATCTGGACTCCTTGACCTGTGAATTTTCCTCGTTAGTCACCTCTAGTGTATGCCATATTTTATGTGCAGTCAGACATTGGGAAACACGATTAAATTCAGTTTTATCTAAAGCACAAATAATAGCATTCATAGCTCTACCATTCAAAAAATATAATTTCTTTTCATTGTAATCCCACTTATCTTCAGGCTTAGGAATTTCATTAGTTTCTATTTTCATCACAGGAGGAGTAGCATTTTTCAACAATGTTCTAGACATCATAATCAACTGACATAAGATATATTTTCATCCTAGCTTTCAAATAAACAAAATCCGTGCCATTAAACTTAGGGGGTCTAACTATAGACTGGCCTTCAGTAAAAGCTGAATCATAGATATTCAAGGTTCTCTAGCCTAGATCCTCTAACCTACTCTGATACCACTTATTGGATCATGAACTAAGCCTAGAAGGGGATGAATAGGCTTATAAAAACTTTTCGTGAATACAAAAATAGTAGCCAAGTCAATTAAACAGTCACAGAGCAAATATGGTGCAAAGAAAATAAAGCGGAAGCAAACACAGAGTGCACGCAATATTTACCCTGGTTCGGTCACCCCCGACTTATTCCAGCCCCAAAGTAATCACTAGAATAATAATGTCAAGATACAAACACCCGAAACTTCGTGATCCAACACTCAGCTCACCAAGTTTATATCTCGCTCCCCAAAGTATCGAACACTACTATCCTAGTAAAAACTTTACTCTTGACTAGCTCTAACCAATCAAGAGTTCCCAAAGAACCCAAAAATGAAAGCACAATCTAATACAAAGATCTACCAATACAATCACAAATATAAATAAGATGAAGTGTTTAGAATGATCAGTTTGTGATGTTTGGATACTCTCTGTCAATCAGCATGTCGTCAGCTTCACGCTGTCACAAACAATGTGTCAATCCGATGCCTAGATCAAAAGCTATAGCCCTCCAAAGTTCGTTGCGTAAATCTACCTGAATCTGGTCTGTGCATAAATCAATTCTCTATTATACAGAATCGGCAGTAGTCTGTGCGTAAAGTAATCAGATATTCAGTCTTCCAGAAAATGCAGTAAATCATCCCGAGTTCAGAAAAATCCGAATAAATACTCATTGGAATCGTGAGCTCGTCCTCTTTGACTGAAAAATAAGAAAGAGCAGATTTGTTAAGGAGATTTGGTCGTGACTTGCAGATCTCGAAGGTTGACGTTTGAAATTTGATGTATTAGACTTTGCTTCTTCAAAGATGGTGGCTTTGGTGGATTTCTCCTCTAGCTTGAAGATGGCTTATGCTGGAGATGTAGCTTGATGATGGATGGTTCCTTTTGCTTGCGGCAAGGCTTGAAGATGATGGAGAACTTTGTATATGTTTTGGGGTGTTTTCTCACCGCTGGATGGTAGTCTGAAGGTTGTCGCTGTCACTTGAGGCGGGGACAACCTTAAGAGTTGGTCGGCCGCGCATTCTGTTGAGCTGGGAGGCACGGATCCGTGCGTCAGTGCGCCGAAGGGTAGCTTCGATGGGGCGATAGCCTCCTGGATCGGTCGTCTGAACGGACTCGAGCTTGAGGGCATTCGGATCCAAATGGCAGGACACAGAAGGGAAGCTTCGACGGGTTGACTAATTTGGGATATAAATTGCATATTCCACTCCCCCATTTCTGGGCATTTTATATGTATATCATGTTATTTTGGCTTTAATACGGGCGTATTTGTGATATTGTGTAATATTGAAGCTTATTCATATTTTATACATAAAATACAATTTTTAAGAACTAATTTTTGCTCCCCGTATTTTTCAGGTACTTCTGGGATTTTTCTGGATTTTCTGGAATTTTTCCAGAATTTTTGAGAGCTTCCAGCTATTTTTTAGGAATTTTTGGAGCAAGAATGGGATTTCTGGAAATTTTAAAATAGAAAATATTAAAAAAATATAAAAAACATAACAGCTGGCGGCCCACTCTTGGAGCGGGCTGCCCATTTATAAAAAAACCGTTTTAAAAAAACCCTTCCCCCCCCATTCGCGGGCCGGCCCAGCCGGCCCGCTCCGCTGCAAATGCTGCGCGCGGTTTAAAAAAAATAATTAAAAAAAGGGATTCGAAGCGGGCCGTCCCAGCGGCCGGCCCACCTTCGCTTTTTGCATGCTACACGCGTGCGCAAACGAAAAGGCGTGGCGGGATTTTAAAAAATAAAGCGGGCGTCGCCCGCTTATCAAAGACCCGCAAGCCTGATTGAGGCTTATTTGGCCTGGGTGCGTAAATTGAAAGGGGAATTCGGCCAGCAGCTGTTTTGGGTGATTTTAGGGTTTTGGGGAAGCTCTTCTTCTTCCCTAAGGCTAGGGATAGGGGGAGGAGGCCATTGATGATGGAGGAGCTTGGAGGGAGTGCCCAAGGGAGAGGGAAGCTCATTTCTTGAGAGATTGGTGATCTCTTCCCTATCTTTTTGTGTATTTTTTGCATTTCTCTTTTGTATTGAACATTGGAAGAATTTGTCTATGAATTCCATCTTATTTGATATGATTGAGTAGTGTGATTGGTATGGGTTGTGATTCATTGGGTTGGATGTTAATTCTTGCCTTAATTGCCTCTTGCTCATTTTGACTGTTAATGTTGGGTTATTATTTGTGTAGAATTTAATTGGATAAGTCCAGAGAGGGCACAATTTGAGAAAATACCATGCTCTTAATTTGATTGGTGCTTCGATGATACGTCCATCCATATTGCAAATTTTCGTGTTCATGAAAGCTAAATTTTTCGATTGAGTGTCCTTAGCCGGATAATCAATTGAGTTATATGTTGGTAATTAGGACTTGATTAACACCAATTTTAATGAGCCCACAACCCATGCTCTCCCTCCTAGCTATCCTAACTCCACCTTCGGCTCTCTAACCCTATCCACTTAGGTTAGGACTTTTAATTTCTCCACACTTTTTTCCTACTCATCCACTGTTAATTGAGATTGTTGTAAAACACTTTATTTTTCGTTATCGATCAATTTTGTGAACATATAACGACTTGTCCCTGTGATCCAACCCGGTACTCACCTGTTATTTTTATATTGCATTGACACTCCTACGCTTGGGAGGTGAGCGTGTGCATCCTACTTGTGCACGTCTCGCGGTCAACCAATTGGCGCCGTTGTCGGGGACAACAGTTTCTATTATTAGCATTTTTGATTGATTTCGAAAGTTTTAGTGTGATACTTCTATCTCTTAGTGTGAGTCTTTTCGATTCTTTATCTTTCACTTATTGTTCATCCTTATTTATTTTACGCTTTTTGAGTCTTTTTGATTGTTTGTTTTTGCTTTTTTTTCAAAAATGGCAAGTACTTCAAACTCTCTTGGGTTTGACATGCGGGTGACCAAATCCCTACCGAGATTCCTCGATAAGGATGCGAAGAGCCCTTACCTACATATTAAGAAGTTTGAGAGTGCTTGCAAGCTTCATTTTGATGGGAACACATGTGCAGAAAAGTTTTATCTTAAATTCTTTCCCTATTCTTTGGATGGTAGTGCATTAAATTGGTTTAAAGTTTATATCTCTCATATTATTCCATCTTGGCCTGTACTAAAGCTAAAATTTTGTATGAAGTTTTTTCCATCTTACAAGGCCAAAACATGGCAAGGAAGAATTGTGAACTTTGGTCAGCGCATCGGTGAGACATTTTTTCAGGCTTGGACGCGATTTTCAGAGTTGGTGTACGGTTGTCCACTTCATGGATTTGACAGGGTGCATCTTCTTGGGTTCTTCTTGGAGGGTCTGTTTCCGGAGATGCATGATTTTGTGGATTTATTGGACAACTGTCACTTTTTGGACATGGATGAGAATGCGGCTTGGCGTTATTTGGAGTCCTATAAGGAGGAAGATCACATATTGGTTGCAACTCCAAATGAGCCAAGACATGAAGTTTTGGTCCACCAAGCCCCGAATGAAGAAGATCTTTTTGGATCTCACCCCACCGGTAATTGAAGAATTGAGTGTCCCATGCCAAGTAGTAGTTGAGGAACCAAGTGTTGGCATGGAGGAGTTGGTTGAGCGGGTGGAGGAAATTGTCTTGTTGGCACCTACTATTTCTGCTGGGCCGTGTCAAATAGTTGTTGAAGAATTGGTTGTTGACATGGTGGAGATAGAGGAGCTGATCGTGCGCACACTTGGGAGTGAAGTGGGCGAGGAGGATTGTTCTTGTATTGATGAGCCCGAAGAAGAGGCAAGCGAGGATGAGTTTATACCACATGCTATCATGGATCCCGAGCTTCCCTCTCCTTCAGTGGTTTCTATGGAGATATCTCTTCCTCCCCCGATTGATATTGAATGTCGCGGGGATGAACTTCAAACCACATCACTTTCTACCATCTAGGGAGTTTTCTCACACATTCATCATACTTTTCATTCCGTATTTTTTATTGATGATTATGTGTGGAATTCATTTTTTGGGAATGTGTCCCCATCTCTCTCTTACACAACCCGTCTCCTTCCTTATATAGGTACACACTTTGAGGAGATGCTTGGGGTTGTGTACGTGGCCGCCATTGCCACGTTTAGCCGAGGAGCATTGGCGGAGGAAATGAAAGGAGCGTTGGAACAATTGCCACCGCCAATGGAAATTTTTGATCCGCCATTTGCCACGGTGTGTTCTTTCTAATAGTGTAAATAAATAAAAGTTTTATTTTAGTACTTTCGTATGCTTTATTTTTCTTTTCTAGTATCTTTTGTGAGATCTAATACTCTTCCAACATTGCAGACAATGTTTCTTTTAAGTTGGGGGGAGAGTGTTAGAATCTCTAGGATTGTTAGGATTTTGAGCTAAATTTTTTTTTGAGATACCTCCATGTCGCTCTCATCCAATGAATTTCATTGCATATCATATTTTGGCCTCCTCGTCCCTACGCCACTTGCTTTGTGTAGTCCCTATATGCTTTAATGTTATGCTATTTTTTCGGATTATCATTTTGGTATCAAATTCTTCGATGTTTGATTGGCATTTTCATTTCTTTTCCAATTTGGAGTCAAATGCTAATATGCCATGTATGAAACTACTTTATACGTCGTGATATCTCTTTGAAACAATTCGGGAATAGTTTGGTGTAAGTAATTGCATGAATTGGGATGAATGGTGTAGTTTCTAATTGGATTGGATTTGGCCAATTGTGCATGCTTTGTTTTCTTCTTAGAAGTGGGTGGATGAGTTGATAATTCATGTTGGAGAATGAAAAGGAAAGTTAGTATAAGTGAATGTTTCTTTCTAATCAAATTGAGTAGCCGGTGCCCCACGAAACATTGGGGAGGATGCCAAAGATGAGATTTAGGGGATCATTCCATCCCTTTGCATATATAGCGTTATCGCGTGTAGGTATTGGTGGCCGTGTTTGCATTTATAGCGTTATCGCGTGAATGCAAAACATAAACATACAAAATCCAAAAACACACAAAAAAAAGAAAAAGAAAAGAAAAAGAAAAAAATGAATGAATAAGCAACATGTGTGATGCAATCTTATCCCCCACCACTTAGAAGAAATTTTCTTTTGTTTTGACCATTTCCATGAAAATTTGAAAATTTGACATCGTGATATTTTCCCGATACGTGTGATACGGTGCTTATTTCCTTACTTTTCTTTGAATTGGATTGAGGAGATTGTCATTTTTTGTTTATTTTCATACAGTGGGTATATTGGCTTTGAAATCATTTGGAAATATCATTTTGGGGTATGCCATGAAGATATTTGAGTTTGGTGCATGTTTTTCAATTTAATCCGAATTTATCGTGTATTTTGCTAGGGACTAGCAAAAAGCTAATTGGGGAGTGTGATTCGGGATATAAATTGTATATTCCCCCCCCCCCATTTCTGGGCATTTTATGTGTATATCATGTTATTTTGGCTTTAATACGGGCATATTTGTGATATTGTGTAATATTGAAGCTTATTCATATTTTATACATAAAATACAATTTTTAAGGACTAATTTTTGCTCCCCGTATTTTTCAGGTACTTCTGGGATTTTTCTGGATTTTCTGGAATTTTTCCAGAATTTTTGGGAGCTTCCAGCTATTTTTTAGGAATTTTTGGAGCAAGAATGGGATTTCTGGAAATTTTAAAATAGAAAATATTAAAAAAAAAATATAAAAAAACATAACAGCTGGCGGCCCGCTCTTGGAGCGGGCCGCCCATTTATAATAAAACCGTTTTAAAAAAACCCTGCCCCCCCATTCGCGGGCCGGCCCAGCCGGCCCGCTCCGCTGCAAATGTTGCGCGCGTTTTAAAAAAAATAATTAAAAAAGGGATTCGAAGCGGGCCGTCCCGCATTCGCTTTTTGCATGCTGCACGCGCGCGCAAACAGAAAAGCGTAGCTGGATTTTAAAAAATAAAGCGGGCGTCGCCCGCTTATCAAAGACCCGCAAGCCCGATTGAGGCTTATTTGGCCTGGGTGCGTAAATTGAAAGGGGAATTCAGCCAGCAGCTGTTTTGGGTGATTTTAGGGTTTTGCGGAAGCTCTTCTTCTTCCCTAAGGCTAGGGATATGGGGAGGAGGCCATTGATGATGGAGGAGCTTGGAGGGAGTGCCCAAGGGAGAGGGAAGCTCATTTCTTGAGAGATTGGTGATCTCTTCCCTATCTTTTTGTGTATTTTTTGCATTTCTCTTTTGTATTGAACATTGGAAGAATTTGTCTATGAATTCCATTTTATTTGATATGATTGAGTAGTGTGATTGGTATGGGTTGTGATTCATTGGGTTGGATGTTAATTCTTGCCCTAATTGCCTCTTCCTCATTTTGACTGTTAATATTGGGTTATTATTTGTGTAGAATTTAATTGGATAAGTCCAGAGAGGGCACAATTTGAGAAAATACCATGCTCTTAATTTGATTGGTACTTCGATGATACGTCCATCCCTATTGCAAATTTTCGTGTTCATGAAAGCTAAATTTTTCGATTGAGTGTCATTAGCCAGATAATCAATTGAGTTATATGCGGGTAATTAGGACTTGATTAACACCAATTTTAATGAGCCCACAACCCATGCTCTCCCTCCTAGCTATCCTAACTCCACCTTCGGCTCTCTAACCCTATCCACTTAGGTTAGGACTTTTAATTTCTCCACACTTTTTTCCTACTCATCCACTGTTAATTGAGATTGTTGTAAAACACTTTATTTTTCGTTATCGATCAATTTTGTGAACGTAGAATGACTTGTCCCTGTGATCCGACCCGGTACTCACCTGTTATTTTTATATTACATTGACACTCCTACGCTTGGGAGTGGAAGGCGTGCACTTGCGCATTTTCCGATTCAACCATTACGTCTCCTTTGGTCTGCACAAACTAGGGAGCTCGTCAGGGGGGGTCGGACATTGGTTCCAACCAAGTCCGCCCGATGCTTAAGTCAGACGGTGACTAAGAGGTACTCTGTGGAATCGAGCTTGGTTCACGGAGA
>CM061142.1:323760579-323785579 GCA_030789695.1 Scilla litardierei
AGTATTGGATGTTGTCGCGGTCACTGTACATAATGGAATGGGCAACCCCATGACAACACTGGTAACACTTGTACCAGCAGAGAAGTTTGGTGATATCAAGTTATCTACCACGTTGTTCGGTAACGTGCACCAGGAATCAAGATTACCTCATTTATGCAAATTGTGTTGAATGGCAATGCTTATTGCTTTTACTTTTGTCTCTTTGTCTAATTGTGCATCGAAATCTGTCGTGTTTCTCCACCGATGTGACACATACACCACTGTTGCATGTCTTAATGTATTAACGGTTAGATGAATTAGAAATTGTTATGAAAATTGTTCTTTCTTACTGAAGTAAACGAGTTTTTTCTTTGTAAATTCATGTGCTTAGATACTTGCATCTATGATTGAGAATGACAATTTTAACTAGATACTGATATTTCTTTGTGCTTTCATCATCTCTCTTATTATATTAGGGACATCATGTGTGCTCGCGCAATGAGAGTTTTTTCTAAGTAGGAAAGTAAGTTTAATCTCTATAAAAGTGTATGTTCTTTTTATTTATTTATTTATTTTATAACAGGGATGTGTGTGATATTTTCGAATGCAATGCAGCCTTTGCCTCTACAAATCCTTTGATGCCATGATCAAATGCGCTTGTCAAGGTGATGAAGAATACTCTGAACCAGCGAACGAAGAGGTGTATCTGAGAAGCATCCAACATCTGCATAGAGAAATGCAACGTTTGCCTTTGCAATAAAAAAGATAATGGCTTAGTAGACTTGAATAATTTCATATGGTTATGTTGAGAAGACGAGTTTATTTTGTTTTAATTGTTGGGTTTCTATGAAGAACAGTGTTTCGTCCTATCTACTGGTGCAAAAATATTGATGCAGAATGCTTTCTGCTCAAAATTATTTACTATCATTGTGATATGAGCTTATTGTGATATTATTAGCTTGTGCTCAAGGGCATACAAGGGCCAATACAAGGGCCATGTATTTGTACCAGCTGCATGTTTGATATGGGCAGTAGTGGAACTTGCAGGATTCTCTTTGGGTACTTCAACCCACGTCCTACTTTACGGGCTGTCAACTGTTTATCATTTGTTTTGTTTGTTTGTTTTATAGAAATTTGTTTTTCTATTTTTTTTTAAAAAAAATTAAACATTAGCCACGGGCAGTCCGTGGCTAATGTCGATTAGCCACGGTCTGTCCGTGGCTAATACGTATTAGCCACGGCTAATGCGTAGTAGCCACAGCCAGTCCAAAGAAAGTGCTATGCAAAGTGTAATCTTGAATAGCGCTTTCAAAAGCGCTATCTTAGTAAACCACTTTGATAGCGCTTAAAAAAGCGCTATCCAAGCTACCATAGCGGTAGCTTGGATAGCGCTTTTATAAGCGCTATCTTAGTAAACCACTTAGATAGCGCTTTTAAAAGCGCTATCCAAGTGTAAAAAAAGCGCTATGCAAGCTTTTTTTTGTAGTAGTGTACATTGATAGCCACCAAGAAGAGGTACATACAACTAGCTCACTCCCTGAAGCTGCCCCCTCGTCCTTGACAAGCATCGACCCCCAAGTATAACGAAAGACGCAAATAAAGACGAGGGCACCTGGATCATCCAAGTCAACCGTTCGTTCACATAAGCCAAAAGCGGGGCCGGAATTATCATCCAAACGTCTGCGACCAACATATTTGAATATGCCCTTCGTTTCGATTTCCAAACCACTAATAATGGTGTGGAATATAAAGCGGCCATCAACAGACTCCGACTGGCTCGAGCCCTGGGGGCGAGCGTGGTCCAACTACTCAGTGAATCCTTCCTCGTCGTCCATCAACTGAATGGGACATTCGAGGCCCATGACGACTCAATGCAAAATTATGTCCAAGTCACTAAAGCAAAGCTCGCCACATTCATATGCACAAAAATTCATCACGTGTCAATGTCAAAGAATCATGGAGCTGACGCCTTGTCGAAGCTTGCATCGTCCTCCCCCACGGGACTCGGTCGGACCGTGTACGTACAACGTCTACCCCATCCCAGCGAACTGGCATAAGAGCTATTGAACCTCGATCAAGAGGCTACATGGATGGATCCGATAATCCGCTACCTGACGTGCGTTTATATTTCATATATTCATGCACATCTTCTTTTGTGTTTTTCTGTTATTTTCCGTCGCCCCGTGTCTGTTTTCTCGTATTTTATTGTTTTCTTTCACTTCTCCGTGTTTTTACGTGTTTGCAGGAGTTTACCAGCGTAGGGGACACATAACGAAGATATCATAAGTCCCCAGAGAAACAGGAGGAGGCACGTGTGATCCAGGGGGTCAAATGACCAAGATTGCTTTCTTTCAGCCCCCCACCAGATCGGTTGGATACAGCCAACCGATCGGATGATGCACGCATGCACGACCCGAACAGCAGCTGAGGCAACACAAGCGTCAACCGACCGGTTCGACGACCGGTTCGGCCGAACTGTCTTCTCTGGAAATCGAAGCTGAATTACAACTGATCGGGTGACCTTCACCCGATCGATTCATCTGTAGCCGATTCCCCAAAGACACGACCCGAAGAGCTCACCTGACGGCCAGCTGACTGTGCCAAACTTCGCAACTTACTGTCTTTTGGTCGACGTTTCCAATCGATCGGTTAATTTATCAACCGATCGGTTCACCCGATGACACCAAGATCCAAACGACGAGCTCCTTTCGCCAACCGATCGTGTCGCCTAATCGGGTGAAGTTTCTGAAGACCGCTACCGAAGATCGCAGCAGCTCACCCGATCGGTTGATTCTTCAACCAATCAGGTGACGTCGTTTTCTATATATATAAATCCTAGGTTTTCAGAAACGAGAGCTGTGTTTTATTTTCTGTTTTTTCTCTATTGCGACGGCTGGAATTTTTTGGTTATTTGTAAGTGCTCAGATCTTTATGAAACTTTGATATATTATTAATTTCATTGCTACTACTTCATTTCTATTGCCCGATTATGTATTTAATGGTCGATTTTGATTTAGATTGCTTTTTAGACGAAATGTGTGAGTAGTTTCCAAATCTGAGATTTTGGTGGAAACCCCTTCATGGGTTCTCCCTAATGCATCCATATGACTAGGAAATTGATAGAGATTAGGAATCTATTAGTTACGCGGGGTGTTTCATTGTCATCGGTGGGAAAAAGACTGCCTTTGACCGTTGGGCCAAGGGGGAATAAACTTGGCGGTTGACTCCCTAGCCATAGCTCACGCCCTTAGCGTAGACATCGAATCCTAGCGTGCGGTAACGGCAGGAAGAGATGTTGGGAGTTATCGTTGTGAGCTTAGTGCTCCCGGAGTCGGTCAGTGTTAATGGACATGGAAATGCCCACTGACCGAACCCGGACAGTCTGACGTATCATCCTGGTCACCGACCGGAAAATCGGGCCCATGGGACGCTGGTATCACCCTTAGAGGCAAGTCTCACCATTAGACCTTAATTCCGATCGTTATCTTATCTGCTGGTCATAGTAGCGAGAACACATGATAGGGTGGAAACCGCAGTCTTGGGTTTCCCTTTATATTGTTTACCCCTCGTATTCTATTTCCATGACAACCCATCTACCGATTCAGACTAGCTCACACATAGGGTGAATTTGGTCCCTTCTGACACACGCACAACCAGGCCTCCCTGTTTGCGACCCCCAAGCCACACTACAACACCATACGCTTGTGGTTATAAATATTTAAATCTCGTGCCCCCTATCCTATTGCACACTTTGCGCATGCACACACCGTGGGGACGTCAAGCTTTATGGCACCGTTGTCGGGAGGCAACGTGCTTGTTATTTTTGGATCTTTTGAACCCTTGAGTCTAGCTCACATCTCTATCTCGCGATAATTTTTGCATTCTTCTTTTTCATTTTTATATTCTTATTTTTATTTTCTATTTTTATCTGTTTCTTTCCCACTTTTCGCTTCACGGGTGTTTGTTGCTTTTAATGCGCAGGAACACAAGAAGTCTTGACGACTTGATTCATGTTGATCCTGATATAAACGCCACCCTAAGGCATCCGACCGCAGAGAAGAGAAGAAGAGAAGAGTCCGAAGCCATGGGGGAGAACACCCCGCCTCTTAAGTCCCTGCTAAAGTACTCGATGCCATCCATCGAGTCCACCTCCGCCATCCGACCTCCTGCTATTACGGCAAAAAGCTTCGAGCTCAAGCCATCCTTAGTGACGTGGATCCAGCAGGATCAATTCTCTGGGGCACACATGGAGAGCCCCATCGAACATCTGGACTCCTTCCTCGAGAAATGTGACACCTTCTTGATTAATGGTGTCACAACTGAAGCGATCCATCTGAAGCTATTCCCCTTCTCTTTGCGGGATAAGGCCAAGCTGTGGCTTAGGGGAAAGGACCCGAACACTTTCAAAACTTGGGAGAAGCTTTCGAATGCATTCTTGATGAAGTTCTTTCCTCCGAGGAAGACCATGAAGCTGAGGAGTGAGATCTCCTCCTTCTTCCAAGCCAGCCATGAGCCCCTGCATGAAGCTTGGACAAGATATAAAGAAATACAGCGGAGATGCCCTTATCACGAGCTTCCCAAGTGGCAGATAATTAATCTGTTCTACAACGGATTGATGGATGTTTTAAAATCTTCGATGGATGCCGCGGCTGGGGGGTCCTTTATGCCCAGAAGTGAAGAAGATGGCGAGAACATATTAGAAAATATGGCATCGAACAATGAGCGGTGGTGTCACGAGCGGGCCACACCTAGATCTGGAGGTATCCACAGGGTCGAGGATGTCGACAAATTATCCAGCAAGTTTGACTTGCTGTCGACCCAGATCTCAGCGTTGATGGTAGGAGCCGGTGGTTCCGGTACACAACATATTGCGGAGGTTGAAGCTGAAGTCCTAGGAGACTTCGAGGGTGGTGACATTTCACCATCGGTGGACCACACGAGCACACTATTCTACAATCCTATGGGAAATGCGCCGTATCCACCACGGACTAGCTCCAATCCAGCCTACTCTTCAAACAACCAGAGCCACCCCAATCTTATCTACCGGGCACCCTATCAGTAGTCGCCCATTCAGCAGCAGCAGCAGCTAGTATATCAGCCGCCCAGGCAATAGCAACAGCAGTTTTAGCAGCAGCAGCCTTCACAACAGTATCAGCAATACCCCCCAAGGAACCAGCAGCCCATTCAGCAGCAGTAGCAGCAGCCTTATGGCCAGCAGCGGGTCATCTCCCTGGTTGAGTCCCTCTTGACTCAATACATTACCAACCAGGAGAAGATAAATTTGAAGCTGGAGATGGGGCAGAGGGCTCTCACTGACCAAGTAACCAGCTGTGGTTACAGGTGGTGAACCTTCAAAGGTCGCAAAATCTATTGCCGCCACAACCGGAAGTGAAACTGAGGGGAGCAAACCAGACTTTGGCACTCATACACGAGGAAGAAAATGTGTCCGCTATCATGTTGAGAAGCAGAACACAAATCCCCACAAGAGTGCCCACCAAGGAACCGGAAGCACCGTTGGTCGTAGAGCGACCAATTGAAAAATCCAATGACGATGGTGCTTCGTCGCCAAAGACTACAACTCCGGAGGGAGTCCTTGAAGAGGAGAAGAAGAAGGACGAGGAAGAGAGCCTCAAAGTATTCAAGCCCGTTGTGCCTTTTCCACAACAACTTGCCCAAGCAAAGATAGACGAAAGTACGACAAATTATTTGCCATGGTCAAGGATCTAAGCTTGCAAATCCCCTTCCTCGAAGCTATTGACACGATTCCCTCCTGCGCAAAATTTTTAAAGGATTTGGTGACAAGAGGGTCCAGGAAGGAAAAGGTCGTTCTAACAGTGGAATGCAGTGCTCTCATCCAGCGAGCAAATCTGCCTAAGCTTAAAGACCTGGGGAGCTTCTCTATCCCTTGTGCGATCGGGGAGGTAAAGATCCATCGCGCACTTGTCGATGTTGGAGCAAGCGTCAGTTTAATGCCCCTATCGCTATATAGGAGGATAGGGATGGACGACCTGGAGCCCACCGGTATGACCCTACAGTTTACAGACCGATCAGTCAAATATCTGGTTAGGGTTGTAGATGACCTGCCTGTCAACATAAGTGGTGTGGATATGCCAGTGGACTTCATCGTTATGGACATTCCTGAAGATACGCATACCCCCATCTTCCTTGGAAGGCCTTTCATGGCCACTATTGGCGCTTTAATAGATGTGAAGAAGGGGAAGCTTTCCCTTAACGTGGGCAACGAAAAAGTTGAGTTTGACTTGGGGTTATCAATGAAGCACCCCAACCCTTCGGATGATCCAGGTTGCAATATGATGGACATAGAAGAAGAAAGAGTTGTGGAAGCCGGGGCCTGGGAAATACTTTCAAGGAATCCCCCCGACAGCTTGGGGGACCTTAGAGAACATGACGGCCTAAAGAAAGATGATGTTGCTGGGGAAGCGAATGCGGCACATACGGTCCCTCCCGGATTTCAAAAATCCCCTCCGACGAGGAGGAAAGGGAAAGAGCCCATCGGGCTCACCGGTGATGAGATCCGGATCTTGAAACGAGTGTCGGTAGATGCCAGTATAAGGGAGAAGCCTCCGGATTCTATCAACGGAGGGAGGATCGTCGAGCAAGTCTACTTGTCACCACCGACGACACCAAAGGCCACCAACTCTGAATTTGAAGCGATGCCGATCTTAGGGCATCACCCCCGTCCACCTTGATGATCATCTACGGGCGTCGAGCAAACGACGTTAAACAAAAGCGCTTCATGGGAGGCAACCCATGCTCTAAACTTTCATCTTCATTTTAGGATTATTTTTAGCTTTATTTTTTCTATTTTAATAATTAAATCCAGACGAGGGAACTTCTGTCGAGAGACTTAGGTCATTTGTGAATTTTTGCATGAAACAAGCCCTCACCCGATTGGATGATCACTCAACCGATCGGGTGAGACGTATCAGACAATGGCTGTATCTGTTCTCCAATGAACCGGTCGGGTGAAGCGAAGTGAGACCGGGTGGCAGACCGTGTGAGCTGGGCTGAAGTCTCGAAAAATTTGGGATTTCATCAACCCATCGGTTGATACGAAGCGTGGTCGGGTGACCGACCGGGTGAGCAGCACTGAATTCTCAGGAAAAACTGTGAAGCGGCCAACCGATCGGTTGAGTTCTCAACCGATCAGTTTGCCTGTAGCGTCTTTTCAACAATCTTTTTCGACCTAATAGTCAACTGATCGGGTGAAATCTCACCCGATCGGTTCGACTTAAACCCTATAAATACACAGTGCCCTCACCCGTTCATCTCCTTCACCCGATTTCAATTTTCCTCACCGTTTCAACTTTCTCTTCCTCCAACCGATGACGATCCTCCCTCAACCGACCACAAACCCCCTAGATCGATCACCCACTCCATCTCCTTCCATCCATCGATCTCTCTCTCTCTCTCTCTCTCTCCCCATCTCCCATTTTCACCCCGTCCAAACCCTTATTTCCGCCCACTTCTCCCCATTTTGAAATTTGGCTGAAAAGAAACACCGAAGCTTCACACCCCATCCCATTGCGTAGCGTTGGGTCATCTACGAGTAAGGATCTTCATCTCTACTGGGTAACTTCGCTCCTTAGCTCCAATTTTAAATTTTGCCCTAGTTTAGCTATTTTACTCGATTGCCTGTGTTTGTGTGCATTCATCACATTTTTGCATTCACACACACCCCCCCCACATGGCCCGACATCAAGATAAGGGTAAGGGTATTATGCGAGAGGAGGGGTCGTCTCGCAAGAGACGCAAGACCACACGTCCACCACACTCACGCCCTCCTCCTGCACAGTCTGCACAACCCCAACCCCAACCCCAACCTATCATCCCAGCTGAGGACCCATTGATGGGCCTGCATGGATACCGCTTTAGGAATCAGGAATAAAAAGATTTTTATCATAGACTTGATGCGTGGGGGCATCTATCGACCAAATTTGCCCATACCCATACGCTTATCGATCTCGGGGTATTCACCGAGGTCGAGACTCTCTTTGCCAATTTAGGTTGGTTAGCATTCCTAAACGCCACCGCGGTATCATACCCCTCCCTCACACTCGAATTTCTAGCCACCCTTGTCTGTGAGTCGGTGTCGATCGTCATCTTCCGTGTCCGTAACAAAACCATTCGCACTCATCTGAATACCATTAATAACATCTTTGGTTTCCCTATCCTTGGGGACGATGCTATCCGTCCCTATGGGTATCCCCCCGAATTTAACGTTGATCAATTTTGGTTCCGCCTCACCCTACACGATCGATTTCCCGAGGTAAGACCAAGGCCTCCTCCATCATTCACCCTATCTTCTGTCTGGCCCACCGAATCATTTCTTGCACAGTTTTCCCCAGGTTTGAGTCAGGCACCGTGACCATCCCTGATCTTTTCATATTGTGGGCCATGACCTTTGCTTTTGTTCACATGGATGACGAGATTTCTTTTAGGGCCACTATCGTTCATGTCCATACCGGTGCTTAGCTTGTTTCCAAGCTTCTTGAGATTAGCCATGCCGGCAAGGGCAAGCTTTGTTGTGGGGGCCTTATCACCATCATAGCTTCAGCTCCCCAGTTTAATATTGTCATCCCCCAAGATTTACCTACTGCCGCAGGGCCCTCACGTCTCGATCTTGATGTCATGCGGCATATACACATGATTAAGCCCCGCCCCGATGGTCGTTTCACTTTCCATTACGGACACCCCCTGCTCTATATACCATTCTGCCCAACCCCACTTGCATGACCATCCAGCTTGTGGCAGACTGGACTTTCCCACCTGATCTTGAGTTTCTTGGGGGGATTACGTCTTCCTTTTATCCCGGGCGCACCCAGATCACCTTCCCATGTCACCCACTTAGGCGAGCAGGACATTCATGTGTCCCATGGAGACCCCTAGGCTAGGCCTAGTAGAGCCATCCCTGCTTCTGTTCCCGCCACCACCGTCACTACCTCTCCGGTCCATACGACCACCACCTCCACCTTTCGTCGAGACACTTCTACTCACATCCGCCTTGAGTCCGAGTTAGCTGCTTTGCACGCTAGTGCATATTCCTCGACATCCTCGGTCCCATCCTCTTTCATCTTCACTCACCCACGTTTCCTCGCACTTGAGAGGGGCGTGTCCACCATCCTCTGCATCCTCACTCACGTCCACGGACCTCCTCCACCCACACCACACCCCTCACCACCACATTCACCCCATCGACATTCTTCACCTCCACCATCACCTCCTAGGCGACCATCACCTCCTATCACCACTTCCATTCCCACCACCTCATCTACTCCCACCGTTTCCATTCCCTCCACTTCACCTCCACTCACGACCGTTTCCATTACCCCATACACGCGCCGCAAGAAATTGCAGGTGCGCTCACGATCACTTCCACCTCCATCCTCACCTACCCCCGTACCTCCACCATCCACCACCGCATTGGTCGCCATTTCACTACCACTCACCGTCATCACCTCCACACCACCCATCGTCCACACTTCCTCCACACCCACCGATCCATCACCTCGACAACTTTCTCCACTTCTCCGCACACCAGTCACCTCACCCATCCACTCCCCCGCATCCCCCACTTCTTCCACCGAGGAGGACGAGGATGATTCCTCTCCTACTTTTTGATTTCATTTAGTTTTCTGACCTTCCCCTTGTATATCTCTGTATTTTCATGATCATATCATATCGCTAGCATTGTCATATCTAGCTTGGGGGAAGTCAATTTTTCTGTGTGCTGTCGTGTGATGATTTCTATGTGTGCTTGTTATATATGTTGTGTCGTGTGCTTTTCTATCTTTATTTTCTGTTCATATGTTGTGTTGTGTGATTTTCTTTATTTTTCAGTTTCGTATGTGGGTTTTGCTTGTTTTTCATTTCTTTTTGTGTCGGTGCGTATTCCCCCCATTTTCATTGCCCTCCCGTATTTACTCTTATTACATTGAGGGCAATGTAAGTTTCAGCTTGGGGGAGTCGCACTTTTTGCGTTATTTGCGTCTTTTTCTTCGTTTTTGAGTCGTTTTCATCGTGTTTTTGTTTTTTCTTTTCTTCTTTTTATCTCTTTCTCCTAGAGATGACCCCATATGATGAATTGCCACAATATCACACATACACCTAGCATGGCTTCGATAATCACATTCACTAACCCTAGGAAGCTGAGTCCTCTTGCATTTCATGCATCGTGGGTCCACTTAGCTTTTTTGTGAGTCGTATGTCGTGCCTAGCTGTTTGGTGTGCTTCTACTTTGTGATTGTGTTTTATATACCTGTCCTGGAATGACCCCTAGACTATCATGCTTCGATTTGAATATGCGTTATTTGCTTCTCATGTCTGCTTTTGTATGCATGAATATATATATATATATATATCGTATGCTTCATTTCGCATGTGTCGGGATTCCACAATTAGGACTAGGATATCCCATTTAGCCTATGCTCTGATTAGCGGGAAAAATCTCCTTTGCCCAAGTGTGTAGAATCCGATTTTTTTTATTTACTTGGTGCAAATCCCCTCGTAGTGTACCATTCTCCCACTTGGGAGAGTACACACGTGTATATACCCCAAAATCCAAAAACCCAAAAAAAAAGAGAAAAGAAAAACCCAAAAAAAAGAAAAAAGATAAAAGAAAGAAAAAAATTACATATGTACAGCCAAAAATCCAAAAAAATACATATATCCAAAACCCAAAAAAATTGTGTGTGAATATTTTCCTACCTACCGAGAATAAAGGGAAGTCGAGAATTTGCACCGAGTGTTCTACTCCACATCATCTCAACCCCCATCGCTTTCAAAAACACTTGGAATAGGGAACTTCTGCTATTATCTAGGCGATAATGCGGTGATGTCCATGTCCCTAGCTGTGGAGTCCCTGACACATGCTACGTTTCGATTCTTACTTTCCCCTCATGCATGCTTGACTATATGTTCACCGATTATTTCAAATCGAATAAATATTTGGGTCTTTTCTTGGATTTGTTTATATGGAGCTTATAGCACAATGTAGATAGTGACACCGTCTGCTAGAACACGACTACACTCACTTGTGCTTCACCGCGTGGGCCCACGACACTTGTCTGGACTCGTTTCCTTTGGTTTAGTGTTGTTATTTGGCGTTTGATTGCTTGGTGTATCGATTTTGATTTTGTTGGCCCCGACGGGTGATTTAGGATTTAGAGTTCTCTTTTTCTCTCTTCCTCTCTATTTTCTCCCTCTGAGCTCCTACTCTCACTCGTCTTCCTCACGGACGAGGAAGGGTTCAGCAAGGGACATTTTGACGTGTGTTTATATTTCATATATTCACGCATGTCTTCTTTTGTGTTTTTCCGTTATTTTCCACCGTCCTGTATCCGTTTTCTCGTATTTTCTTGTTTTCTTTCACTTCTCCATGTTTTTGCGTGTTTGCAGGAGTTTGCCAGCATAGGGGACACATAACAAAGATATCATAAGTCCCCAAAGTAACGAGAGGAGTCACGCGTGATCCAGGGGGTCAAACGACCAAGCTAGCTATCTTTCAGCCCCCCACCCGATCGGTTGGATACAGCCAACCGATCGGGTGATGCACACGTGCACGACCCAGACAGCAGCTGAGGCAACGCAAGCATCAACCGACCGGTTCAGCTCAACTGTCTTCTCTGAAAATCGAAGCTGAATTCCAACCGATCGGGTGACCTTCACCTGATCTGTTCATCTGTAGCCGATTCCCCAAAGACACGACCCGAAGAGCTCACCCGATGGCCAGCTGACCGTGCTAAAACGTCACAACTTACTGTCTTTTGGGCGACTTTTCCAACCAATCGGTTGATTTATCAACCGATCGGTTCACCCGATGACACCAAGATCCAAACGACGAGCTGCTTTCGCCAACCGATCTTGTCGCCTGACCGGGTGAAGTTTCTGAAGACCGCTGCCGAAGATCGCAGCAGCTCACCCGATCGGTTGATTCTTCAACCGATCAGGTGACTTCGTTTTCTATATATATAAATCCTAGGTTTTCAGAAATGAGAGCTGTGTTTTATTTTCTTTTTTTTCTCTATTGCGACGGCTGGAATTTTTTGGTTATTTGTAAGTGCTCAAATCTTTATGAAACTTTGATATATTGTTGATTGCATTGCTACTACTTCATTTCTGTTGCACGATTATGTTTTTAACGGTCGATTTTGATTTAGATTGCTTTTTAGACGAAATGTGTGAGTAGTTCCCAAATCTGGGATTTTGGTGGAAACCCCTTCGTCGGTTCTCCCTAATGCGTCCATAGGACTAGGAAATCGATAGGGATTAGGAATCTATTGGTTACGCGGGGTGTTTCATTGTCATCGGCGGGAAAAATATCGCCTTTGACCGTTGGGCCAAGGGGAAATAAACTTGGCGGTTGACTCCCTATCCATAGCTCACGCCCTTAGCGTAGACATCGAATCCTAGCACGTGGGATCGACAGGACGAAATGTTGGGAGTTATCGTTGCGAGCTTAGTGCTCCTGGAGTCGGTCAGTGTTAATGGACATGGAAATGCCCACTGACCGAACCCGGGTAGTCCAGCGTATCATCCTGGGCACCGACCGGAATATCGGGCCCATGGGACACCGGTATCACTCTTAGAGGAAACGTCTCACCATTAGACCTTAATTCCGATCGTTATCTTATCCTCCGGTCAAAGTAACGAGAACACATGATAGGGTAGAAACAGAAGTCCCGGGTTTCCCTTTATATTGTTTACCCCTTGTATTTTATTTCCAAGACAACCCATCTACCGATTCGGGCTAGCACACCCATAGGGTGAATTTTGTCCCTTCTGACACAAGCACAACCACGCCTCCTTGTGTTCAACCCCCAAGCCACACTACAACACCGTGCGCTTGCGGTTATAAATATTTAAATCTCGCGCCCCCTATCCTATTGCACACTTTGCACATGCACACACCGTGGGGACGTGACTACCTCAACACTGGGGAAAAACCGACTGGCCTATGGAGGCACGAAAGCTTGAGTGAAAGGCCTACCAATTCTTCCTCCTGGATGGTTCATTGTACAAAAGACGATGGACTAGGTATGACATCTTTTCTTATCTTAAATGCTTAGCCCCATAGGAAGTGCACTACGTGATCCAGAAGATCCACGAGGGCAACTACAAGAACCATTGTGCAAGGAAGTCCATAGCCTTGAAGGCTGTGAGACAATGTTATTTTTGGCCAACGATGTTCAAAGACACCATCGAATACGTTCCACGGTGCTCGACCTGCCAAAAGTTCTAAAAGATCAGCTTGGCTCCACCGACTGAAATGATCCCTCTTGTCAGCCCAGTTCCCTTTGCCTAATGGGGACTGGACCTCCTTGGACTATTCAAACCAGTGAGTGGGCAACGGAGATACCTGATAGTGGAGATCGACTATTTCACTAAGTGGATCAAAGCGGAGTCTCTATCCTGAATCACATGGAAGGAGGCTCGAAGCTTTGTCTGAAAGTTCGTCATCTGTCATTTTGGCATCGCCCAATCCATAGTAACGGACAACAGGACATAATTTGATAGCACTGGCTTCAGAGACTTCTGTGCAGAGCTGAAGATCAAGCTGCACTTCGCCTCTGTCGCTCATCCCCAGTCAAACGTCTTAGCAGAGTCATCCAACAAAAGCATCCTTGGGCCCCTGTGGAAGAGAATAGTCAGGTTCGAAGGAACTTGGCCGGACAAGATCCTCGGTATATTGTGGTCATACAAAACGACCCACAAAAACTTGACAAGGGAAACACCGTTCATGCTGGCCTACGGATGCGAGGCCGTCGTCTCCGTCGGGGTCAATAAGTGACCGCTTCGTCTCCAATACTATGACAAAGAAAGAAACTCAGAGGGCCTCGAGCTCAACCTACAACTAGTGAACGAGGTCTGCGAATGGGCATTAGCGACCCTCATCGAATAGACGTGACACATGGCCCGCTACTTCAACTCGATAGTCCGTGAACGCAGCTTTCGTGTAGGAGACTTGGTGCTGCGCAAGGCCACTTTCACACCCTAGATCCTCAAGAAGGAAAAGCTCGTAGCAAAATGGGAAAGACCCAACAAAGTGATCGACGTACTCTGTCCTGCCACCTATCGATTCGCTACTTTGGATGATAGGAAACTTCCTCATCATTGGAAAGTGGAACATCTACGAAAGTATTATCAATAATTGTAGTAAAGGGGTAAATCGACCGTTCATTTTTTTATCATGTACATGTTCATTATGAATGCAAAGTAGATCATTCTTCGACATTAGTCGTAACACTCGCGTCGGCCGTAAGTCGAAGGGGCCATGCCCCTTGCCACCAAACGACCTTCGTCGGTCATAAGTCGAAGGGTATGAACACACATATAGAATCGTATATTAGGTATGACATATTCTCTTACGACTCTTATTGCACTTCATTGCTTGGGTACCATGCTTGTATGTTTAGTTGAGTTCGTCCACTACCCCCAACATCATTATATGCCATTACATTTCTCTCATATTATGTTGTGCATATAGATTAGTTGATTTCTCTAACCCTTGGTGATTTTCTATCTTGTTGATATGCCAAAGGAAAGAGAAATTTGGTTATGAAAATTAATACTTTATGCTTTTCATGCACACTCTTTGTGGTATTACTTTTCATGCCTTCCTTCAATATGTGTTGTGTTGTGAATGTTTATTTTGTGCACATATGCATATTGAACGAGTAATCTTTCTAGCACACACTATTGTATTAGATGTGTGTATTCATAATGATGTTGCTTGACTAAATCATATGCATAGGAATTATTAATATAGGTGTATCTAATTTATAATGGTTGAGAATTGTTAATTCCTTATATGTATGATTTCCGTGTTTATAATAACTCATATTAATGCATGTCATGCATTTCTATTGATGAGTGTTATTTACAATTGGTAAATGATTGGTTATTGGACTACTTGATTTTGTTCCTTAACCCATTGGCTCCAAAAAGTTTTTGGATACCACCAATTGTTGAATTGTCATATTGTTGTGCAAGATGCCTACCCTACATTCTCCTTGGTTTATAAATGATGGATCAATTCAAAGGAAAGGATGGTGCATTGGAGATGCACACTTATAGGGAAAGCTAAATGGTTGTAAGTATGTGTTTTGCACAATTGGTATGTTAATATATTGGTTTTGACTACCATGTTTACAATTAGTATTTTAATATATTGGATTTATGTAATATAGCATACTTCTTCATTAGCTCATTCTTGTCACACCCTCATGAAGATTGTTTATTTATGTGACTGCCATGTTCATGTATGTCATATATGTCTTATTACGACTCATGTATCATGGTAGCTATAACTTTCATATAATGAATTAATTAGTTGTTTATTGATGTTCATATCTTTGGAACACGTTGTCATTACACATCGCATTCCTCACATGCATGCTTCTGTGTGAAGATTGTTATATGTTATGGATATGATAACTAATGTGTATGACATGCTTGCTTGTTTATTAGATAGTATTAAGTATATGGATCTTAACCTTCATTGAAATTTTTTTCAATTCTTTTATTTAAGATTCATTGTTGTTTTGATTCTACCACATGTGCCTAATTCACATAGATGACTATGTTCATGGATTATTTAGACCATATCATGATTTGTCATACCATTCTAGTAGAATCATTCATTTCTTTATGGCATGCTATACTCCATCATGTTATACATAATTCATGCCATGTATAAGATTAATGATTTAGGATCTTTATGTGTATTTGTTCATTGTATCACCACACATCTCATACTTTTCCTATGGTTTGTATGATTATCTTTATGAGACGTATTGATATGATTTGGGGTGATCAATGTATGTTACTTGTCATTTCAATTCCTTCATGACTGATGTATAGCTATAATTTTATTCAAGAGATCTTTCCTGTCTATAGCTAAATCTTTCATGTATGTTATTTTTCACAAGTGACATAACATTCATTCATATTAGCTAGTGATCTTCAAGCTATATTTCTCACTTTGACATCTCTCATCTCATGCTCATAATTTATGCTATTTGTATGAGATGTTAGAGATAACTTGTGCTTTACACAATCACATAAGCTTTATATTGTGTTTGATGATATGTATATTCTGTCATGGATATTCTTCCATGAATATATCTTGATGCACTATGACTTCTTTGATGCTACATCCGATTTTATTATGCTTACACAAGTTTTTATTCTATTCGCACAATTGGTATGCATGCATGCGATGTTCATGATAACTTTATTCGTTTATATCCTACTTTGTGACCTTGAATGTAGACTATCTTCATGCCTTTGCTCAAAAGATGCTTTGTCACATTATTCTTCAAGTTGAATTCTTTGTGATAATTGATCTAGGATGAAATCATGTCTCTATTTGTTCACTTGGTTTCTTTCTCAAGTGAAATCATGATCTTGACATTATTTGCATGCTTTGCATACTCTGTTAGACTACAATTGGTATCATCTCTACAATCATATTTATATTTGGTATCATATTTGTAATTGTTAGACTATTGATATTGGATATCATCTTTACATGCTCATGGCATTCCATGCTTATCATTGACTCATCTTGTGAGTATCTATTCTGGAATGCATGCTAGTACTATGGTTCTTTTGAACATTGTTTCAATTAGTTTCCTAGGGTGCTAGAATTGTGTATGCCATACATTTTATGATGTTACTATCTCTATTTTGGCATAACACTTTTGCATGATATAGATATTTGATATTCATTTTCATTGTATCACCTTGTCACCCCACATCGCAAACTTCACTTATATTTGGTATGCTTACTTTTGGAGATGCTTTGTGGAGTTTAGCTGGAGATACTTTTGGAGATGACTTGGTATGTCTATTATTGGTTTCTCATGCCATTATACTTAATGTGTGTTATTATAACATAACTTTGTACACATGGTTAAGAATTTCTATAGTAACCATGTGTATGAAAACATATTGATTAAATTGAGGGTGATTACAATTGGTATTGATTATATTGATTACAATGTGTATGAAATCTTGTTTGTTTACTTCGTCGCTCGACGATTATATTGATTAAATAGATTTGTTTGTATGAAAACATAGAATTGTTTTCCATGCACTAAATTATGCTTGATATATCTTGCCAAGTATACATTTGGTATCACATGACAGTCTATCACATTATGCTTAATGTTATAAATTTTGTGATAATTGAGTTTGTTTGGGTATTTGACACTATTTGATCACTTGTTTTTCTTTCACAAGTGATGTCATGATTTTTGCATTGTTACTTTTCTAACACTGCTCACAGTACTCTTTACAATTAGTATCTATTGTAATCTTTTATCACATTTGCTTACTACTTATCTTCTTGCGATAATTGAGGGTAGTTGAGTTGTTGTTGGATATGTGCTCTTGTATTTGATATCTTTATTTTGTTATCCAGTTTTCAATTGGTAACTTTACATTAGAGAACTTTACAATTGGTAACTTTTCAATTGTTATACTTTTATGCTTTCCACTCTATTGTTGCATTTGTTGTTTCAATACCCCCCCTATTATTTCGTTAATGACAAAGGGGGAGAGAAATAATGTAATGACCACTTTTCGTTATACGTTGTTCGTGCACGTGCTTTTGGTCGTGCACGTGTTTATTTTAGACTCTATTTGTTTGTGAGCACTTTGTTGTGATATGCCGTCGTGAATGTCTCTGAGAGTATTAAATAGTGGCACTATTTTGGAACGACGTTTCTCGAGTCGTTTTCCCACAATTTAATCTTATTCGAAGAGACGTTGTGATTTTCACTTTCGACGGGAGACGTTTCTATTTTTAGTTTCGTCGTCCGACGTCGAAATTGAGATCCATCTTCTTAGTTAGCTCACTTTCATCATCACGGTCACCCTGATATTTATTTTATAAATTTTGGAGTTTATTTGACCACTTTTATATTTTTAACAAGGTTTATAATATTTTTTAATAATTAATTTTTATATTAATTTCGGCCAAAGAAAATTTATTTGAGTTTAAAACGCTTTAAATAATTTTTGAGCCAATTTCCAGCTCATTTGGGCCCTACCTAGGCCTTGGGTGAGTTGGAGTTGGTAAGATTTGGATTTTAAATTATTTTAAACTCCTAATCCCATTAGGATTAGCCCTAAACCTAGTCAACCCATCTACACTATATAAACAACCCCTAGGAAGACCTATTTTCGCAAGAAAATAACCCTAGCCGCTTCCAAAACCCAAATTTGACGTTGCGACGAATCGTCGCAACGTTGCAAAAAACCTCCCCCGCACCGACCGAGGAAACAAGCCCATTTTCCCCGCACCGACTGCTGCCCCGCTCGCACCAAGCTTTGCACAGCCACTCCGCATCGCCCCGCTCGCATCCCCGTGTCCGACCGAGAGAATCTCTCGGTCAGACCGAGGGAATTCCCCGCTCCGCTCCGCACCTGTACAGCTGCAAGCCCCCGCTCTGTCGCTCCGCACCGCTCCGCACCGCTCCGTGCCCGACCGACGCTCTCGCCCGCATCGCCCGCTATCCGCAACGTTGCAACGGTTGCAACGTTGCAGTGCCCAAGCCCACGCATCCAAGGCACCCGACCGATGGCCTCCCCCGCTCCGACCGAGAGAACCAAGCCCCACCGCACTCTGACAGACCAAGCGCTGCACAAGCCCCGTTCCCTCGCACCGACCGAAGGAATCCCCCGCACCGAGGCTGTACGACCGAGAGCCAAACTTCGCAACCCCGCACCCGTCGCATTACTTGCCACCGTGGGCCCCCCAAGTTCTCCAGAGGTATTGTGGGTCTCCCATAGGTCCCTAGGACTACAATGGGCCCCACCTAGGTGCTTGCCCTTCGAGGAATTGTCGCGTACGACGTTGCGACACGTCGTAGCCCGTCATCGCACGTGCTAGCTTTGGAATCTGGAACCGTTGCTCCGGTTGATGCTCTGAACTTTCCAGCGAGGAATCTATATTGAAATCAGGACTTGGAGCGCGTTCTTTTATTCCAACCCCTGGCGTCGATACCCGACACCAGTGTAGCTTTCGCGTCGTGTTGAGTTAACGCTTTGCACCCCTAGGACCCCCCAACCTATTGCCTGTTAATCAAGACTAAAATTGATGTTTTTAATGTATTTTAAATGTTTTAAATTCACTAATCAAGACTAATAATATGGACTTTAGGCCGGTGGACTTGTGCACGTAGGTTATTTGTGACTTGGACTCTCTTGGACGGTGTTTCTCAGACGTTGTACTAGCAGGCAAGTGAAACTTGCCAACTCTTGTGTAGGGCCATGTTTTTAGGCCACTTCCTTGTTTTTAGCGTAAAAGAGACTAGTCAGTGAAATGATAGCTGGCTAGACGCCTACTTGATCTAGTTTGACAACGAAACTAGATCCGTCAACTTAATTGATCTAGCTTGACAACGAAGCTAGATCCAACTCTTTAACTTGTTAATCATGCATACTAAACTGTCATGTTTACTTTTCTTACCTGAACGCTTTACTACTTTCCATGCCATGTCATCCATGCATTGAATATTGCATTCGTAGCACACGCTACATACTTGTACTTGCTTGTCCTGGCTAGGTGCACCCCTATGCCATCATGAAAAACACTTCCTGGCTCGTGATCCAGAAGCGAGCATTACCGTTCGGGGGTAAGGCCCTGGCTCGATACACGTGGGAGTGGTAAGAGTTAAGCGGCCAATCAGCTGGGAGTCTGCCTGATCAGTAACTACAGCTGTAAGGCGTAAACTCTGGGTTGGGGCGGAGTTAAGCGGCCACTCAGTGTGAAAGAAAGCCATTTCAGCTGTAAGGTGTAAACTCTGCACATGACATGAAAACGTGACTAGAGAAATCCTTGTAAATGTTTATAGTTTTGACACACTTGCCATGCAATGCTAGTTTACTTGTTGTTTTCCTTACCTGTTGCACTCATACTATAACTGCCATGTCTTCGCATCATGCTAGAACTGCTAGGTTGTTCACTTTACTTCCAGTTTCCTTGCACAAGTCTCTTGTAGACTTGCTGACATGTGCCCCTTGCTCTTTTGGGTGTCACATGTTAGACCCTGAGCCAGAAACCGTTGCTGAGTACGTGATTGTTGCTGACTCTGAGCCTGAGCCCAAGTCTGTCCAGGAGGAGTTTTGCGGACACCGGTGACCTTTCTTGGTGACCTTGCTGAGCTTTCTTTTGTTTTAGGTTTTGTTGTTAGTTGTCGGTGAGTGGCACCTTTGTTTTGTACGTTGTACCTTTGCTGGCCATGTTTGGGCCTTTAGACTCTTTTCTTTTCAGCCTGGTGGCTTTTTCTGTGATGTTGAAACTTATTTTATGGATATTCTGAGATACCTCCTCTGTCTCATTTCAATATTATTATATTTGTTTCGTTCGCGTTGCAAGGAACTGCAGTTTTAAAGTTGATTGACGCTTATCGGACTTGCAGCTTGCAGCTTCAAGTCTGAGCGGACCTTCTCACGCTTCGCCTCCATATTTTTGGGAAGCGGGGCGTGACAGGTTTTGTTGGTGGCCCATGCAGGTCCAGTCTTGCAATTGCGAATTAACGGAACAACGATAATAACGAAATGTCCATTAAATAAATTGCAACATCCAAGTCATAAGCCCTGAGTCTAGTCATTTTCCTATGTCACTAGGTGATAAGAAGACTTAGTTAGACGCATGTACTAGCTAGTTAGAGGGCTCTGATTGTTAGTTAGACTCACTGTCAGCAATTGATTTAATCATCGTAGGAGTTACCTTAGTGGTTCTTGCCTAACTCTGACCATATTAGACTTCTAGAATTTCTTTCTGTCGTTCGCTTGGGTCCATCGATTTCGGGCCAAGCTGAGCGCATTTCATTACCGTCTAGCTCCTTAGAAAGTCTTAGCGCTTAGTTTCTTAAATCTTTGGTTGGTCGATCGTAGGGGTTTTCCCCGTAGATTCCCCTGATTCATATACTATGCATATGTATGTTTTGATCATCCGACCAATTTCCTTGCCTCGATTCACGAGATTGCCTCTTGACGCTCGACGTCAATCTTCGAACCCCTCCATTTCAAACCTTGAATCTTCTGAAAGTATTTTTTCGGTTTCCTCTTTCCCTAAGTTTGAATTTGCTCAATTTTTAATATATATATACCTTATATATTTCATACTCCTTCGTTGACTTGAATTCTTAAAACTTTTGTCGAAATTTTGGATACTAGCTTATGTTATTTTCTCAGCCTACACTTTTGTACCTATGAAAATATATTTTCCTTCCATATATTAATTTAATTCTGAACCGCACTTTTATATTGCTCAAGTCGATTTATAATTTTCCTTCCTAATTTATGCCATTCATATACTTTTCAAGTCACATGGGATTTCAGCTTCCCGGAAGTCAATGTTATGCTCATCGTTTTCCTTATTTCAGATTTTGTAAAATTACTATTTCATAACCATTTCCTAATCTGGACCTTCCATAGTTTGGTTTTAAAGCTTTGCTATCGATTTCGATAAATCTACTACTAAGTTAATATTATTTTTCCGTGCACCATACATACTTTCAATTATTTTTATATCCATACCAGACACGTTGTGCTCGTATATTAAGAACCTTGTGTAAATCAGTTTCTCATTTTTGGCAAACCCTGGTTCTCTAAAAGTAGTTTCAAAATTGATTATTTTAAATTTTCCATAGCCTAAAAGTTTTGAAACCATTTAACACGAGTTTAAATTCTTCCGTTACTTGATTTCATTCTTTGACTTTCAAAACTTTTGACAACATTATATTAAATTACTGACGTATAAAATTTTCTAAACCATGTCCTTAATATTCGTGTACATGATGTTACTTCCTTTTAAAAATTTTTTTTAACCAGTAGACCATTTTCTCTTATTATGAATATTCGACTCAAATTTATTTTGAACAACTCGTTTTATCAATCCCCAAATATTTCTTTACAGACGAGGATTTTAACTTTGAAGTACGACAGTTTTCAAACTCCACGTATTTTAGCTTATGCTATTTACCCTATTTTCTTTTCTGTATCCTATATAAGCATCACTACACCTCCCTTCCCTCAACTTAAACATCACCTTTGAGTCAATGTTTCGTATAACCAAGCTGTCTCCTCGTATTCGTCCTATCTGAACTCGTGCTTATCGATCCTTCCCTCGTCACGCTTTCGACCTCGACCTCCCTCTATTGCTTAGGCTTTAGTGCTCGTCAATGTCTGTGTCAACTCTAAGTTGTTAGTAGGCCCTTGGACCTTGTGAGGTAGTCGTTGTGCATGTACCTAAGTTACCTACGTGAGCTTGATTGAGTATAACCCCCATAGTATATTGATGTTTGCATATTGTGTGATATATTTATATATGCACGGAGTTATTCGTGATATTATGAAGTTGTTTGTGTGTTAGTATTTATAGATTTGAGTGTGGTTAGCTATACCATACTAGGGATGCTTGTGTATATAAGAGTTAGTGTTGGAATATCTAATGGAGTGTATGTAGTCAGAGATACTTGTAATGGTTGAAATAAAATGATTGGTAAAGCTATGTGTATGTTAGGTGTGATAATAATAGGTGTACGTATAGTTAAGTGAGTAGGCCTATTATATGACATGTATGTTAGTACGTGTGAGTATGTGCTCGTACGTAGATATGAATTGTGCTTAGGCGTAAGTAGTTATGTTTTGTTGCATGAGTATATCAGTGATATACATATGGTAGTACGATTATAATTTTGATTGGTATTGCTTGCTTTTACGGGATGTTGTATGCGTGCATACCGTGAGGTATACACGACTATGGCACATCTTAATTATGTATGTATAGATGTGTTAGTATACTAATTATAGGTAGTAGGCTATGGTGTGAATATATATGTTACATGTGTGTGACTATACGATGAATGTGTATGTGTTAGGGAGTGTATTATAATTATACGTGTGCTGATGTCTGTATTATTATTATTATGGTATATAGAGTGATTGAACTATGTGAGTATTACATGACTAAATATTAAGTGTGATTGACTTACGGTATGAATATGGTTGTATTGGTAGATATATATATATATTGGAGTGGTATTGGTATAGGTATGAATGCAGTGTTACGAATGTAGAATATTCTGATATGTGTATTGCGTCTCACTCAAGCTTGAGTGGGTATACCCTAAGTATATTGATATGTATGTCTGAAGTTTGAATATAGCGATGTTTGATGTATATATAGTGATAGGAGTGTTTGTGCCTGGTTGTGCTATGCACATGATTGTGGGTCGCTATACCAGTATATAGTTATAGGTGTTGGTCTTGTGGTATAGTTATTTACTAAGGACTTGCCTGTGTGAACGTATGTGTGCTAGCTAAACTAGGTGTGTAGTTGTGATGAGTATATAATGATGTGATTGGTATACGTGAATGAAAAGTTAGCGTGCGTGGGTATGCACCATGCACGGGTAAGTATGTGCTTAGTTATAGTTATTGGTGACTATAGTATATGTGGCGTATCGTAAATACAGTTATAGGACCGTACGTGATGTCAATATATGGTGAACTATTTGCATGTATTTGAATGACTATATATTGTGAAACCATAGTAGTGGTGAATGTATGTTAGATATAGTGAAGCTTGATTAATAATTGTGTGGTGTGACCACTTGAGTTGATATGTTTGGTGTTGGATGTACACTAGGAAATATTAGGGAGTTGTATACCCATGTTGTTTGTGCATAGGTAGCTATCTATACGTAGAGCAATGATTGTATTTGCTAAGTGTGAGACTATCCTTATGTGAGTATCTGAACTATTGTTTTGTACTAGGTAAGTAGTAGTTATATAAGGGATGTATGCTTATATATAAGATTGAAATACGTGTATGAATTTGACTGACTATGATGGGTATAAGTGTATAACGTACGTGAATACATATACATGTTGGTAGTGTTAATGTTTGACTACCTAGTGCATATATAAGCACTTGTAATGACTATACCTGGTTCGAATTATAATGTGACATGATTGGGGTAGTTACTAGAACGACTAGATATGTTAGAAAGTCTGAGGACGGACTTTATTCTAAGGTGGGGAGGATGTAACGACCACTTTTCGTTATCCGTTGTTCGTGCACGTGTTTTTGGCCGTGCACGTGTTTATTTTCGACTCTATTTGTTTGTGAGCACTTTGTTGTGATATGCCGTCGTGAACGTCTCTGAGAGTATTAAATAGTGGCACTATTTTGGAACGACGTTTCTCGAGTCGTTTTCCCACAATTTAATCTTATTCCAAGAGACGTTGTGATTTTCACTTTGGATGGGAGACGTTTCTATTTTTAGTTTCGTCGTCCGACGTCGAAATTGAGATCTGTCTTCTTAGTTATCTCACTTTCATCATCACGGTCACCCTGATATTTATTTTATAAATTTTGGAGTTTATTTGACCACTTTTATATTTTTAACAAGGTTTATAATATTTTTTAATAATTAATTTTTATATTAATTTCGGCCAAAGAAAATTTATTTGAGTTTAAAACGTTTTAAATAACTTTTGAGCCAATTTCCAGCTCATTTGGGCCCCACCTAGGCCTTGGGTGAGTTGGAGTTGGTGAGATTTGGATTTTAAATTATTTTAAACTCCTAATCCCATTAGGATTAGCCCTAGACCTAGTCAACCCATCTACACTATATAAACAACCCCTAGGAAGACCTATTTTCGTAATAAAATAACCCTAGCCGCTTCCAAAACACAAATTTGACGTTGCGACGAATCGTCGCAACGTTACGACGAACCTCCCCCGCACCGATCGAGGAAACAGGCCCATTTTCCCCGCACCGACCACTGCCCCGCTCGCACCAAACTTCGCACAGCCGCTCCGCATCGCCCCGCTCGTATCCCCGTGTCCGACCGAGAGAATCTCTCGGTCAGACTGAGGGAATTCCCCGCTCCGCTCCGCACCCGCACCGCTGCAAGCCCCCGCTCTGTCGCTCCGCACCGCTCCGTGCCCGACCGAGGCTCTCACCCGCATCGCCCG